>PVKA01005503.1:0-56691 GCA_004027165.1 Ctenomys sociabilis
ATCCATTCAGCTACATACAGAAGCACCTGTGAAGAGTGAGCATGTCACACACACACACACACACACACACACACACACACACACGGAAGCATGGTTCTTACAAACCTGACCCCTGTGTGACCACAGAAGGACAAACAGAGGCAGTTTACTCTGAACACACAAGGAAGCTGACCATGCTGCTGCCTGGCTATTGCCTGCCCTCTGGGGACAGGACTTAGGGACTGGCTTCTGTCCCCACAGCCTGTCATGCAGATCCAGGACCCTGCCTCCCAGCCAGGTCAGGACCAGAGGCTGGCTGTACAGAAGTGCACCTGCGGGCAGAGGCAGTCTGTCCAGTGACCCGGGTCAGGAGGTTTCTTTTTCAAAGGACCTCAGTGGGCGACGGTGGGGCATCAGGCCACTTCAGACAGGACGTGCTTGAGGAGCTCTTTCAGAACTGGTCAGAGTAGGCTCTAGCCTGGAAGTGGTCTGGTGACAATGCCAATGATTGTGCCGATGGTTGTCTTAGCAGGGACACGTGTGAGAGATGCCACAAGGAAGAGGAGGCGGGGTAGCCTCGGGGACAAGGTTTCCAGCAGCGCAGCTTCCGCAAGGCCCCAGTGAGTTCTTCCCTGGGCTCTGGAGTTCAGAGGCCTTCACAGTGTCTCCAAGCCATGCACCCAGGCGGAGTCAGGGACCCACAGCAGCTGGCACGCAGCGGCCACAGCCCCTTGGGAAGCAGTGTGACTGGGTTGGACAGGCCACTGTGGCCAACAGGAGGATGGAGCCTCAGCCCTGAAGATAAATCCAGGCATGAGGACCAGGGTGGCAGCAGTACACCCCTGGCTGCCTCCCCTAGCTAGGTACCCTGACCACACCCAGGTCCGCCTCAGGCCTTCTGCTGCTGACACCCAACCCCGATGCTGCAGACAGAAACACGGGAGTCGCTCGCACTCTTTCCTATTCCCCTGCCCTCCCCTTTGTGATCTACCAGTAGGACTTACTGGCTCCAGGTCCAAATCTGTTCCTGCTTTCCACCTTCTCTAGCCACGCCGGCAGGCCTGACCTGACTGGCCATCCCAGCTTCTGGGCTCTCCATTCTGGTGTCCTACCCACCCTTCTCCTTAGTGAAGCTGGTGCTGCCTCTAGTTTTCTCCTAAGCAAAGCTCTTTCATTGCTTCTTGTTATTCCCTGAAGTAATGTCCCCACTCCTTAGCGCGGGCACAAGTCCCCATGGTGTGATCAGCCCTGTTTCCTCAGAGCAACTTTTCTCCAGGCTGGTTCTATCCTAGCTTGATCACACTCATGCTTGCCCAAGTGCCACTGCCTGGCATGGCCTCCCGGAACCTGCCATGCCAGGCCCACTCAAGCCCTGGCTCCCGGCCACCTTCCCAGGGACTCCTTCCCTGCCTCCTTAGCTCAGCTCTCAGGGGCTGCCAGTCCAAGCTGGGTTCCAGGCACCGCCTCTCTCTCAAAGCCTGGGGATGTGTGCAGCTGATCAAAGCTGCCTCCGTGCAGCACAGCCTGGCCAAGGGGTGTTTGTGTGGAAGAAATTTTCCATACCGCCTGTCTATTCACAGGATCCTGGATCCTGGGGGCCCAGGTTATCCCAGGGACAGTGCATCCCAGCTGAGTTATGTCCAGGGGGAACTCAGGAGGGTAGAACTTATGTCTCTGTCCTCTGTGTTAGTTACAGCATAGAAGACAGATACAACAGACAGGCGACTTCATCACTGAATTCATATCTGCACTGGAAACTGCCTGGCCCTCAATGGAACAGTAAAGGAAAATTTGGTTACCCATCTACTGCTCCGGGGCAAGTAGAGACAAAAATGAGGTTGGAAACATTTTTAACATGTGTGTGTTTTGGGGGGCATTCAAAGAAAAACAAGCTTTTGCACCACTTAAAGGAAGCCATCCATCCAGTTTATAAGTAATTATGGGGTCCTGGCTGTGACCAAAATATGTGGAGGACGTGGGCCAGACTTTGGGGGTCCCAAGGTGGGATGAGGTCCCTTTTGTCATGGAGCTGACTTGTAGCAAGGGCAGAGGAAAGGGGCCTGGGGATGACATTCACAGATTCCTAGGGCTGCTCAAGCTCTGCGCTGGGGGTGCTGGGACACACAGCTCCTAGTAGATCGAAATGCAGTCTCTCCGGTACAATCCTGATTCTCTGCCCTTCCGCCCTGCCACTCCCTTGCCCCACTGGGGAGCACCTAGGAATGTGTAGCCGTGCCTGTCTGCATCCTACCTGCCTGATGTCTGATTATCTCCCATAAACACACACCAGCAGCGGCCTCTTGGCTGGAAAGCCCATTGGCACCTCGGGGCTGCTTTTTGGAACAAGCTCATGCCTGGTGTTTGATGCCTTTGCAGGAGGTGGGAAACGCTGTCCGGAGGGATGAAGGCACAAAGGAGAAACACGGAGCCCGGCTTCAAAGCAGAGCTCGGGGAGGCTGAGAGCAGTCCTGCTGCCTGAGCCAAGTCAGGCTTAGGGCAGAGAGGGAGAGAGCCCAAGAGAGAGAGAGCGAGGCAAGGAGGGAGCTGGCACTCGCTAATCTGAAGTTAATTTGGAATTGCCTTGAAAATCACCGTGCACCAACCAGCTCTGCCTTTGATGGTGGAAAGAAAGTGGCTGCTTTTCTTCCTCTTTAGGACTGTTTCACTCCCAGCGGTGTGGCAAATTAGGCAGAGCTGCAGTGGAAGTTGCAGTGGGTGTAATTTCTCAGGAGAAGGTCAGGCTAATTGTTGGTTAGTAGCTAATAGCCATGGCCCCCCTGCTCTGGGGGTGCGGCTGCTCCTGCCTGCTCTGTCTTGCCCTCAGTAATGCCTCCTGGCATCTTCAAAGACAGCCACCAAGGCAGGTCCTGTTATAGCTGAGTCCCACCATCCCTTCCACCAGCCTTCCTGCACTATGTGAGGCTCCTGCTGGCGGAGCCCAGAGGTGCCATCCCTTCACCCAAGTACAACTTCCAGAGCAGCACTGAGTGCGTCCTCTGATTCTTGTAGCACTGTCTTCCCTTTGTGAAGTTAATAGTTTGGGTTCTGACCAGGGAGCAAGGGCTCACTTATTTCTCTTGCATCCTTTCCATCTTCAACTCAGTTACTGTCACGGAAGCTTCCTGGAAGGATACACAGTGCACATGTGTCTCTAGATAGTCTCCTGTGGGGTGGGGTGGGGAGATGGCTCAGTGGAATAAGCGCTTTCTTGGCAAGTACAAGGGCCTGAGTTCAATCCCCAGGTCTGCCCCCCCACACACAAAAAAGAAAGAAAGAAAAAAAGAAAGTCTCCCATGTATCTTGTGTCCCCAGCAGTATGAGAAGCTGACCTGTGCCAAGGGGTCCCTCATAGTGCTATTTTGGATATGCAGCAAGGTGGTAGGATGCCAGCTGCCCAAGAGAGGTCAGGAGGTGCTTGGTCCCATGGAAGGTGGAAAAAGTGTCATTTTGGGGGTTCTAGTGGCTCCACTCTTGAGAGAGGTGGAGTTTCTAATCTTCAGGCAGACTTGTCCCATGCTGTGGGGAGCAACCCCGGGATCCACAGAGGGATTTTGCTCCTGATGTTTTGCAAAACACTGGGAAGTGAGCCACAGGCTGATGTTTGGGATGGGGGATGGGAGGTTAGCTTGCTGCCTGCAGGTATCATGGCTCTGGGGTCTCCCCTTTCTGTCCCCACTTCTCTCTTTCCTCGTTTTTTTTTTTTTTTTTACTCTGTTTCACTCTATATTCAGACTGATTTTGGAAGTGCAGGGTTCTGTCCTGACTATTCCTAGGCTTCAAGTGTCTTCCTGTCCCCTAATGGTGACACTAGACTTGGCAAACGGAGGTCGTCCAGGAAGTCCACTTAATGCTGGGTCAGTCATCTGCCATTCTTGGTGGGACCAATGTGATCATAGGTCCTTAGCACAGTGACCACTTGCTTGTGGACACAGGTCCTCTCTAGTGGCCTTCCTGTGCAGGGTGTGCATGAGTGTCTGCACATCTGATGGAAACGCTCCTGGTATTCTTGCCTCCCAACCTGCTATTGAAAGTTCTGAGCATGGGCAGGAGCTCATCGGGACTGCTAGGTCTGCCGATCCCTTCCGCCCCTTGGCCCCAGCTCCTATACTTTCCCTACCCTTGTTTGCACAGTCTTTGCCCCCTTATTCCTTGGGGCAGGCCAGTGTCACCTGAGCAGGGCTGCAGATGACAGACCCAGCTGGATGAACTATCCACAGACAGTCTCTCCAGAAACAAGGACTCCACTGGACTCAGGAATTTCAAGTGAAAACCTTAGAGTTTCTCATGTGTCCCTGCGATGGCCTTCTGCCTGGAGCCTTAATGGTTTATGGCATCTGCTCATGTGGTTTCCCAGATTCTGGCAGGGCATGGCTCCTGTCTTACCTTGCTGCTTGGGGTCCTGTTGGCAGTAGTCTTAATTAAATGTTATAGGAGACTAATAGCAGATCTGGTGCCACCCTTGGCTGGTCCAAATGGAATGGCTGATCAAGAGGAATATTCAAAGGAAAATTTGCCATTGTAAGCTAAGACTTACAATGCAGGATGAATATCACTGGGAAACAATTCTCGCTGAGTCTTAAAAAATTTTTAAAGAGAATAAAAAATAGTAAAAGAAAAACAAACCCAAAACATTAGAAATGATACAGAATTTCACTAAACAAAATGATAGGAACTCAACAATGATTGTTAGATTGCATGCTGTTGCCTTCGAATTAGTTGTTTAGATTACCAGATATAAGCATACAAAATTGGTTAAAAAAGAAAATAAAAAGTAAGAATTAGGGCTGGCCAGCTAGCTCAGTAGACTAAAGCACCTGCATAGGCGGAGCACAGCGGCTGGGGGTCGACTCCCGGTGTGCCCCGCCGGCCCTGCCCCTGGGGCACGCTGAGACAGTGAATGAGACTGGCTGAGGTGACGCATGCCTAAAATCCCAGCTCTTGGGAGGCTGAACACAGGCGGATCACTGCAAGCCCGGTCTGTGCAGTGAGACCCTGTAGGCTCTATGGACCCTGGCCTAAACGCAAAAATTAAATAAATAAATAAGAATTAACTTGTACTTTCAATAAACCAGTAGAACCATGTATCTCGTGTATATGCGTGTTGATATATTTTGCTCTTCTCTCTTTTCTCCTTTCCCTCATCCCAGCTTTTATTTCTCTTTGAAGTTTCCTTCCCTTTCACAGTATCTACTGTACCTTTTAGATTTTTATTTACTTTTTCAATTTTTTACATGAGGGAGACAATATGATGTTTATGCCTGCAGGCCTGATTCATTTCACGTAGGAGGATGGCCTCTAGTCGCATCCATTTACCTATAAAAGCCCAGAGCTTATCTTTCTCCACAGCTGAGTAATACTCCGTTGTATGAAAATACCATATCTTTTTTATCCACACCTCAGTTGATGGCCATATGGATTGTTTCCGAAATTTAGCTATGACAAGTTGTACTGCTATAAACGTGGGTACACATATATCACTGTGGTATGCTTTCAGTTCTTCTGGAAAAATACCCAGGAGGGGAATACGGGGTCAGATGGGACCTCTAACCCTAGTTTTCTGAGGACTCTCCACACTGATTTCCACAGTGCTTGCATGAGTCTGCAGTCCTGCCCACAGTGGAGAAGGGCTCCTTCTTCCCCACAGCCCCTCCAGCATTTGTTATTGGCTGACTTCTTGGTGACAGCCATTCTTCCTGGGGTGAGATGGGATCTCAGTGTTGTTGTAACTTGCATTGCTCACATGACCGATGATGCTGAACATTTTTTCGAATGTTCATTAGCCATTTGTATTTCTTCATCTGAAAAGTGTGTAGTCATCTCAGGTGTCTGTTTTCTGATTGGTTCCCTGGGCCCTTTGAGTGTCTGATGAGCAGGGGCAGTGACGATGACAGTGACAGTGATGGTGACAGTGGCATTCTTCCAGATGACCTTTTAAAGGATGTTATATGGCCAGTGGCCTCGGGAGACAGTATCTCTCACCAAAGCCAAGGGCGGAGAAGCCTACTATTACCTTGAAAATACTAAATGCTCTGTGTGCCAGTGTGCTCTGGGTCCTTTTCGTGTCACCTCATGGGACCTAGGGCTTGGGCGAACCAACACAAGAAAACCCAACGACTATGCTCTCGTCTGTCCTTTCTGTGAGGAATCAACTCCTTTGTCCCGGACCCAGGAGACTCGTATGTTCTGCTAGCTTCCATGGAACTTTGGCAAGCTTGTTTGTTAGGTTGCAACAGCATAAAATCTCAGATGCCTCCCCATTCCTGGCCTGACCTCAACCCAGAGCCTGTTGTGCATTCTCCCCACCATCGACACGATGGAAAGATGAAAGCGAGAGCTGCAGCCTTGTTTCTGCCTGACTCAGCTGGCTGCTGGGTGTGGGGCCCACCACACAGCACCATCCCAGCCAAGCCTATGGAAAGATCTAGAAGATCTCTACCATAATCCTCCACATAGTACACCCCCAGCTTCCCATTTGCCGTGCAGAAACATCAGCAGCACTTCCTGCAGAGGGTTTTAGGGGGGGCTAAATCAGGCATGGTGTGAGCAAGCTCTTGTCACTGTCATGTTTCCCTCAGGTACCTTGCTGAGCACCTTAGCTTATCCTTTGTAAAGCTTCCTTTTATGTCTCAACAGCCTGTCTATAATCTAAGTTTATCTTTTCTACCCTGAAACTGGCCATGGTATGGCACCCCTCACTATAGTCTCTGGATGTGCCTCTAATCTAATTAGACTAATTTCAATTTCCTGGATTTAATTACTTTTAATTCAATTAATTTAGAATGCAGTACACAAGGTGATTAATTAGGAAATGTGACTGAGGGATTCAGAAGGTGGATTGCAGTGTGCAAGAATCGGTACGATGGAGGTCACGTCCACCCATTGTCACACTGTCACTCAGAATAGCCGGTGGGACAGGAACTCCAATGAAGGCTCCCTGGCATCCTTTCACCCCACAGGTCTCAGTGCAGGCAAAGAAGAGGCTGTCAACACCATGGCCAGCCAGCTGGAACTTGGGCCCATCTGTGGGTGGGAAGGACAGACTGCTGCTAAGCAGCGCTTCTCCCCAGTATGATTTTTCTATGTGGCAAGTAAGCAGCCCTTAGGCTTCCCTTTGACCTGTCACATACTTCTCTTTTCCTTTACATATACATTAAGTATCTGAAGTCATGAAAACAACAACCTGAACACTGTACAGAGTTACAGAGCGCTGCAATGCAGGCAGGTTATAGACAGGCTCTTCTGCTGGCTTCTCTACTAACTCGTCTATTTGTCATAGGACTTTAATACAGTCAAGTGTCACCTAATGAGAAATTCGTCATTAGGCTATTTAGTCACCGTGAACATCGAAGTGTACTCCCACAGTCTAGTGCGGCTAGGGCTGTCACTAGGCCACATAACCCAGTGGGACCATCATTGTGTGTACCATGCGTCATTGATCAAAATGTCACTGTGCTTAGTGAAGGGCTGCCACTTCCACTATCCAGAGCTGGCTCTATCAGGGACAGCTGTGTTTGTGTTATTCAATGATACCCATCAGTGGTGGATGGAGCTGGTCAAAGCATGTTATACTGGTGCAGGAAAAGACACACCAAGAGCCAATATTTTCTCAAATTAATAGGCACTAATCTTTTTTTTTTTTTTTTTTTTGGCAGACCAGGGATCAAACTCAGGCCCTTGCGCTTGCCAGGGAAGCGCTTATTCCACTGAGCCATCTCCCCAGCCCCCAGCACTAATCTTTTCAGCCATAAAGATTAAAAAGAGCTTATTGATTTCTTCCCTGACCACCTCCAACCTTTTGATAGATAGGAATCTACTAAGAAATTAAAGGCAACTGGTATTTGGTGAATATTCTGATAAGTGCACACACACATACAAATAAATTTTTGAGTCAAGCACAACCAAAGTGAATGTTAGTCTTGATTTATTTTAAAATTTGTATTGGGACATGTTTGCAGTATATGATAATTACACTTATCGTGAGGAATTAGGACATATACATAGCACACCATTACTCTTCTTCATGTCCTTGTCTGCCCCCATCTTTTTTTTTCCAGCATGAGGTGAATTCATTTATCAGTCCTTATGAAGTGAACTATCAACTTTATAAAACATGTAAAGCAGTTACCTTCATATCACATCATTTTACCTGCTCCATTGTGGAGGAGGAGAAGTTGCAGTGTCAGCGGTTTGTACAACCCCCTGCAGGAGGGAGCCAGCTCTGCCCCCTGGATGCTTGGTGGTCGTTGGCTTGGGACCCAGCTGCTGCCCTGGGCATCCATAGGGCTCTACAGAAAGCCCCTCCCCAAAGGTTAGGGTGAGCCACACTCCTTTTTTTCCTCTGACTGAAGTTTGGAAGGAAAGCTCTATTTTGGTGTCTCGTGAGGGCAGTGGGTGATGGGAGAGAGACAGAGACAGACAGAGAGACCGAGAAAGGGAGTTTGAGAGCAAGTAACAGGAAGTCACAGGGCACGCTTTTAGTAACCTAAGGACCTCCCAGAAGGTTCCTACTGTCACTCAATAGCGCCTTTGGTCAAGGACTTTGGCGGGGACCCAGCCCGCCCTCAAAGCATAGCAGCAACGGAAGCAGCAGGTGTAGTGCCAGCGGGCTGGTGCAGGCAGGGGCAGGAGGGCGGTCCTGGGGGCGATGACCATTTGCCAGTCCTGGGCACACTGTGTGCACAGCCAAGCAAGCAGGGAGCCCACCTCCCCAGCACTCACCTCGAGGTCACAGAGAGGTCAGGAAGAAAGGCGGACACAGCCAGGGCCTCTGCGGCCTGCACATCTGCAGCGCTCCTTTGAGCCTGAGCCAAAGCCCCTCTTAACGCCCTCACTCCCAGATTTAATGAAAGCAAGGAGAGCCCGGCCCCGAGGTTTTAAGGCTGGATTTCATTTCTATTAAGACCATAGCCGGCCCCAAAAGATTAACTCACAGTCACCCTGTGAAAGCTGATCCGAGTGGAAAATCGAGTTAGAAAATCCTCTCTTCCCCTCCCTCGCACCTCGACAGATTAAGGGGAAGGTCTGAGGCAGAGTCACGGGGTTTATGGGAACGTGCAGAGCTGGCTCCTAAATGCTCGCTCACTCTTCAGGATGTTGGCAGCCCCGCTTCCTATAAATCGCTGCTGGTATTTCTGAGGTGTCCTTGCCAGCAACGCGGAGGCCTGCAACACCTTTTCAGTGCAGTAGCCTGTGAAAATATTGAAGTCGGGCCCAGAAAACACACCAGCACAGAAAGGGGAAACTTTGATGTTTGCTAGTTATTTTCAGACAATCCTTGCCAAATCTTAATTTTTGTAGTTTACAAGTAAGGGGTTCTGACCATCTGTCTGCTGTCAACCGATGTTTGTTTGGATGAAGATTTTATTTTTTTCTCTCAATCTAGCACTCCTGTTCTTACAAGTAGTTTATTGGACTTCATAAATGTCAGCTTTTTGCATGCATTCTGTAAGCAGCTTATGACTTAGTATTTAATCAAAATTGAGCAGTCAGCGTTTGTAATCAATCTGAAATGCAGGGACGGGGAGATGGAGGATCAGAGTGTACCAGAGCTGCAGTTTTTGTCCCCCAGCTCTCCACGGAGGGACCAGTTGGTGCCTGTGGGGATGGGAGTGGTACAGCGATGGGGGAGGGTCGGCTTCCTGAGCACCTACTGTGGGCTGTTCTGTGATGGTTTAGTCATCAATTGACAAAAGAAGGCTGACAAACCATTCTCAAGTCAGTGCCTTAAAGCACGCAGCAATTTTCAGCTGGTTGACTTACTGGCTCAGAGGCAGTCTTCAAGGGCCTGGCCTGGCACCTGGCTTATGTGGGGGTAGCCAGCTGACCTTGGCTGACCTCGGCAGGGACACCAGGGGCCACATGGTCCACTCTGTTTGTTCTTGTCCCCACAGCTTGGACAGGCACAGGCCAGCAAAATTTCATATGCAGGCCCAGCCCCCAGCTTCTGCCCGCAGTCGACTTTGCTAATATCCCATTAGCCAAAGTGAACGGCACAGCTGCCCTCCGAATCAAAGAGCCCATGTGTCAGTCCGTGCAGGCTGTCAGCACAACACACCATAAACCCAGTGGCATATAGGCAGCACAAGTTGATTTCCTCCAGTTCTCAAGTCTGGGAGAGAAGAGCCAGGCGCAGGCCGACTGGGTCTTGGAGGGAGGAGCACTTCCGGTTCATGGACCCCACCTCTTCTCACGTGGTCTTCCCATGGTGGGGGTCGGGGGGTCAGGGCAGCTCATGGGACCTCTTTTATCAGGACACTAATCCTATTCACGGGGCTGAACCCTCGTGGCCAAGGGTCTCCCAAAGCCCTGTGGGCACCACCACAAGGGTGGTTATGAATTGAGCGTGTGAATTGCGAAGGGGAGCAAATATCCAGGCCACATCAAGGGGGCAGCCCCCTCATGCCGAGAGGAATTGCAAGGTCACGGGCTAAGGTGCTGGCAGAGGGAAGAGGAAGAAGAGCCTTTTTTTTTTTTTAAATGTATTTGGTATAGGGTCTCACTATGCAGCTCAGACTCACAGGGATCCTCCTTCCTCAGCCTCCCCAGCACTGGGATTACAGGTGTGCACCACCACACCCAGACTCGGTGGCCGGCTCAGTGCAGCTGGGGCTGGGGCCAGTACAGCATGTGGTGCCAGGGATCAAACCCTGGTCCCTGCGCTTATCTAAGCAGGCACTTAGTCCACTGAGCTATCTCGCTGGCCTGCAGCAGTGTTTTATAGACAGGATGGGGATTTCATGAAGGGCACTGTTATCACCTCAGTATCCAGATGGAGAAATGCAGAGATTGAATCACTGGCCAGCTCTTTCAGCATTGGACTACCAAGGCTCTTGCTCAGCCTCTTTTTTTAGGTACCGGAGATTGAAGTCAAGAGTTTGAGGAGATCACTGTAGCACTGAGCGACACCCTCAGCCTTTTTATTTTGAGGCAGGGTCTGGCTATGTTGGTCAGGCTGGCTTGAAGTACAGTATTCCTGCTTCAGCCTCTGGCATACCTGAGATGACCTGAGTACCACCACCCCCTCAAGCTGTCCCCTACTTTTGACTCTCTGAAAGTCCTTTTCTCTAGGAATAGGTACAGGGAAGCCTCTAATAGTCAGGACTTCCCATTCTGTGTGAAAAGGTGATGGAGCCAGGGGAGGCAGGCACAGCTGGCTGTCCCCACAGCTGTCTGGAGGCGAGAGAAGCTGCAGCCTCAAGGGAAGATTTTCGGCCTCCCATCACTCCCCGATGGGCCTCCCATGGATAGTGAGATCTGGGGGATATCAAGTCCAACCTTTCCTTAAAACTTCAGAATTATGGATTCTGGTGTGTGTCAGGCTTCAGGGACATCTCAGATCTCGGTTCCCAACTCTGTTCCTAGTGACATCATGGAAAATGCCCAAGAGCTGGAAGACCATTGTTATCCCAGGGCAGAGGGAGCCTCAGCAGTGGAAGCAGATACAGGCTGGCCAGCGGGCTCAGTGTCCTCCTGGGTACCAGCTTCCCTGACCCCGACTGCCGGCTTCACCTTACAGAGATTCCTCAAAAGGGCCATATATGAGGGTCTTTTTTTTTTTTTGTAATGTATTTGGTACAGGGTATCACTACGCAGCTTGGACTCATAGTGATCCTGTTTTCAGCCTCTCCAGCGCTTGGATTACAGATGTATACCACCAGGCCCGCCCAGTCTCTGTTGCCAGCTCAGTGTGCCCAGGGGTGGAGCTGGTGCAGCTTGCGGTGCCAGGGATTGAACCCTTGTCCCTGTGCTTGCCTAAGCAGGCGCTCAGTCTGCTGAGCTATCTTGCTGGCCCAAAACTGGGTGTTTCTAAGAACCAAACCTGCCAGCTCCTTCCGCCCACATACCTGTCTGCCTGGGCCTCCTGATGTTCCCGTTCCCATCCTAACCCCCACCTCCTTCCTGTGTCCTTTATTCCCTGGACTTCCCCCCAGCTGGTTCCCTATCTTGACCTCTCTATGGGCAGCAGGGTATTAGGGAAAGGGCCAGCTGACCTAGTCAGGCTCCACTCAATGCCATTTATCCCTGTGTACTCAGTAAACCTCTGTTCCTCCGTTTTTTCCTCTGCAGAGTAGGGGAGGGGACACAGGTCCTAGTGCAGTTGCTACAAAAGCCATACTGTTGGGGCCAGGGAGATGGTTCAGTGGAATAAGCACTTCCCTAGCAAGTGCAAGGACCTGAGTTCAATACCTGGATCTGCAAAAAACAAACAAACAAACAAAAAAACAAAAAAACCATACTGTCACACCTAAGAAATGTCTTCCTCACAGATATTTATTTAACGTTCTTTTGTCGTCCTCTCCCTGCATCTGACCTTCCCAGTCCTGCCTACCCCATCACCATAGCCCTTTCCAGCCCTTCAATAATTTAGTATTAATGGTTTATTAATCAGAGGCTTCCTAATGGGCTGCAAAGAGCCCATTGACCTTGCAAAGAGCCCGTCCTCTGCTGTGGGGTTGCTTAGGCCCTGAGGGATGGAAACTTCTGGGAGAGGCTGCTGGAGAGTCCTCCGTCCAGGAGGGAGTGGCCCAGAGTGCATCCCCTGGTGGTCCAGTAGGGGTCTTAGGAACCTGCCAGCTTCCAAAACCAGTTTCTGCAGAATAGGAAGCCTTTGCCCAGAGGGCACTGTGGAAATAGAGGCTTGCAAGGAAAGTTCCCGGGAGGTCTCAGGCCAGCTTCAACTCTGGGCAAAGCCTGCTGTTTTCCCAGAATGAGTCCTTAGACTTGGAGAGTCACTGTCCCAGACTGGTGCTTGGACTCTTAACAGGCAATCCGAGCCCCAGGAGAGCTCCGTGATAAGAACAACTGCCTTGCGGGGTGGGGCACAGCTCCATGGCAGAACCCTTGCTAGTCCGGTGGGGCCCAGGGATCAATGTCCAGCACTGCAAAAGCACAGCGAAAGGAGATGCCTCTGGGAAGTCACTTCCAGTCTCCAGATGTGGATTCTCTCAGAGGGCAAGTTGGGGGCTTGGGTTGTGTGGAAGCTAGGATTCCCATGTGCCAGCTGTCACTCCTCTTGCATGGCTTTTGGATTTAATCTTCATGGAAACCCATCTTGTAGAGACACTGGAAGCAGGGGGAGGTTGCCTTCCCGTCGTCCATCGGCAGCTGCAGGACAGGAGGTAACATCAGAACTCTTATTGCCTGGTGCCTCGGGTGAAGAACCTGAAGAACCGTACAAGTGATGCCCCCCTCCCCCGCAGGTGTGCATCTCCGATTTCACTCTCTCCCCTAGGCAGGGCTTACAGACATTTTGAATTCACATTGGGTAGACACAGCCCAGCACAGCCCTCCGATGACAGTTGCTTCCATTTTTCCGTTTGCAGAGCCTTTCGAGGTAAAAGCCATCAGGAAGGGGAATCTGACATTTTACAGCAATGGAGGCCAAGGTGGGGTGGGAGCAGGAGAGGCTGCAAGAGGAGCCAGACCCTCTCCCACCAACGCTCCAAGCCCTAGTGTGGGAGTCCTGCCGTCCCAGGGCTGAAGGGCAGGCGACACCCTGAGGTCCCTGCCTGGAGACAGAGGCCCCGAACTTGAACTCTGGCCTGTCCTACTCCTGTTCTAGTGCTTCTCTCTGCGTGGCCAGCCCAGATGTGGCACCTAGGATCCAGGCAGGAAGAGCCAATGGGAAGAGGCTCACTGTGTAGCTGCTGTGGGAGGAGCTGCTATACCTTTTGTGGCTTCCTACCCTCTCTGAGCCCTGAACATGCCCCCTCTCCACCCTGGGATCTGAGCATCTGGTGAGCACGAAGTCACCATGAGCCAGGATGGCGAGGACCTGGAAGACCATTCTGGTGCATTCATGACCCGCCGCTCTGTGCAGCTTAACTGTGGCAGGCCAGGAGTTCAAGTCCTGCCAAGGTCACATAGGAGCTGTTGCCCCTCTGCCTGCCTAGCTTAATGCTGGGAAGCACACACTTCTCTCTGGGACCCAGCACCCATGCTGTCAACCATTCCTGTCCACCAGTGTTGTCCACAGTCACAATCCTGAGCCCACCTATTCTGTGTGCCCTTTTGCATTAGCAGACAGGCAGATGGGAACCCCGGAGGCTGTGTGGACTTGGCAAAGATGCTGTGCTTCTCACACTAGTCCCCAGATAAAGAGACAGGGCAGGGTTATGTGGGAGCAAGGTGGGCTGGGAGCTGTCAAGGGCACCCATCACCCAAATGGAGTGGGTGAACCTGGCCCTGTCAGCCTCCATGGGGTTCTAGCAGATGCCGAGGAGTTCGGACTCGGGCCCATCTTAATCAGACTTCTCTCAGTGAATGCATGGCTCTTGCTAATAGAATTGCAGATGAAGGGAAAGGATAAACATTTTAAAACTCTCCTAAGCATCACCAATAACTGCCAATATCTTGCATAAATTATTTCTGTTTCTGCTGACAGAAGGGCTGCAAGGTATTGTCACCCCAACACCCATGAGGAAATGGAGGCTTGCTGAAGGGAGCCGTGCACAGCCATTGGCGGGTCTGGCTGCAGAAGAGTGCCCAGTGATCGCAGGGGCACTTGGCCATCCTGCCCCTGAGGGGTGTGTGGGCGGGTGGAAGGGACAGAGGACACAGAGGAGAGGCGGGACCCACGCAGGCCTGGGATACACGGCCGTGTGACAAGAAGACAGGCATCAGAGACCTGTGCTCCCGCTCGGCGTCAGAACACCCCAGACACTGACAGGATGTGAGGTGCCGGGCCCACAGCACAAGTGGAAAGGTGTCCAGGTTGTAGTTGGCAGGAAGTTTCAGACGAGTCAGCAGGGGATGTCGGCGTCCCCTCCAAGAGGGCAGGTGCCATGCACAGAGCTGCGGAGGAGATGCGTTCTGGAGTCCAGGGCACAGCCCCTGTGGGAGGGTGCAGCCGTGAGAGGGTCCCTCTGCCTGGCCTTGGCCCACCACCCCAGGCTTGCCTGTCCCCTCTGCGCAGTGGTGGTCGCTTTGGTGGCCATGTGGGTGCCTTAAGGGTCGCAGGAATGCACCACACAGTCACTGATGGACTCCGACCTTTGCAGCCCGAGTGCCTCTAGAGTTCCTGTGCCTTAGTCTCCATGTCCTACTGGTGACCGCAAAGACAGTACTCTTGGCCTCTCCACATCTGTCAGAAGTGAAAATCGGTGAGGGCCCTTTACTTCTCCATCAGGCAGACTTGAATTTCAACCTGAGGCCCACCCCCTACAGAATGCCCTCTCCTCCCTGGGCCCTCTCATACTCCGCCCCGCCCCCTGGGGTCCCTCCCCAGCCCTGTCCCACCTAGGGCTTGACATCTATGACTTCACTTTCCAGCCTTTCCTTCTCCTCTCCTCCCTCATCCTTTAGTTTTCTTTCTGCTTTGCTCCTGACCCCAATTCCTCCCTGCCAAGGAGAGAGCTCTGGAATTGGCTGTGCAAGCCACAGGGCTACTTCCCTCTTGGCTTCAGCACCATCCATGACTCCCTGATCCCCAGGGAACTGGGATGGCCGAGATGCAACTGTCCTCTGGAGGAGATGGGGCAGAGACAGGACCGTGTTTTTGCCAGTGGGTGGCAGTGAGCACGGTGATGTGGAACGCTCTGTAGACCAATCCTGGCCTCAGCGTGCATGTGCGCTTGCACACAGCACCCATGCACAACAAAGCCTGCCACACGCTGCCATGTGACAGCTACAGGCAACACACAGCAGCAGACAAAGCCTCTTCTTCACCCATCAGGTCCCATTAGCTATATTTTTCTAAAAAAGAAATTACTACTTTTTATTTTAAGTTACCCCGGCCATCCTCGAGCTGGAAACCCCTCCTGCACTGGCTTCCTGAGTAGCTGATCTTGTTGCTCTGCACTTCCACGACCTTGCTAGGCTCCTCTTTGCAGAGTTGACTCTCGTCTCCATAACAGTTTCTTCAGAGAGACATTGGGCCATGGCAGGTAGCACCTTCTATGCAGTCCATGTGCACCCCTGCATTTCCCAGCCTCCTTAGCTGCTCCACTGGGGCCATGTGGCTCATTCTGACCAACAAGGAACGACACAGGCGGCCGACAGAAGTGCACCCTCTCTCCCTTACAGCGGTGACTTAGGTCTGGGCTCCCTCTGGCAGGCAGGCTGCCTGCCTGCCCTGGCACCCAGGGGGGAACAAGACCCGAGCTTTCATTCTCCTGTCCCTGCAGTCTCCATGCTGTCGCAGCCTGGCCTGGTTTCCCCCACTGTGCCGACACTCGCAGAGTAAGTACCAGCTGCTCTGAGCTCCTTTCTGGCCTGCGGGACAAAGCTCTGGGGAGCCGCAGTGGCAGCTGACTGACGCTGTCCTCATGGTCACTGTGCAGCCCCAGGGCACTTCCTGCTGGCAACGCCTCTCAGGGCCCCTCGTCCCCATTCTCCCTGCTGGTCTCCACCCCACTTCCTGGGGCCTGCCAGATTGCTCCACAGATGAAAGTGCCTGCTTAGGCAGACGCAGAGACCAGGGTTCAATGCCTGGGGGGGCTGAGACTGCAGTTAAGACTGGGCGTGGTGGCGTGCACCTGTAATCCCACTGCTTGGGAGGCTGAAACACAGGAAAATCACTATGAGTCCTATCTGTGTAGTGAGACCCTGCAGACTGCACTAAATACATTTTTAAAAAAAGGACATATCCTGGTACCTGTCAAGGAGGACATCCTGGGGAACCCTCAAAGGCACAGGGGATGCCAGGGAGGCAGGAAGTCTGGCCCTACGGTGGGCACAGGGAATCCTGATGGCCATGGGTGTTGGGGCAGGCAGGAAGAGGGGGTGCCAGGCCTGAATGGGAAGGCCTGGCTTGGGAGGAACAGTCTAGAAAAGATTATTTTTACCATCACTATTATTATTTTGTCTGGGGTTTAAACCCATTATCTTTGTGCTGAGCTACATCTTCAGTCCTTTTTATTTTTATTTTTATTTATTTATTTATTTTTTTGTGGAACCAGGGATTGAACTTAGGCCCTTGCGCTTGCCAGGGAAGCGCTTATTTCATTGAGCCATCTCCCCGCCCTCCTTTTTAATTTTTGTTCCAAGTTGCTAAGTTTCCCAGGTTTGGCTCAAACTTGCAGTCCTCTTGCCTCTGCTTCTCCAAATGCTAGAATCACAAGTGTGTGCTTCCACGCCCAGCTGAGACCAGAAGATTTTTGCAAGTCCCTTCCCCATCCTGAGAGTCCCCAGCATAGCATCCAGCATAAGACATATACATTTTTTTGAAATTATATGAGTAGATCAATTCCTACTGCTAAGAAAATAAAGCAATTGGGAACCAAACAGCCTGACTGGCACGTAAGAATTGCCACACGGAAAGGATCCGGTCCAACGGTGCAGTGTGGTCTCTCGAGGTCACTGCTGTAGGCTCCTGCGAGGCTGACAGATGGTGAGGAGTGGTCAGAAAGGCAGGGGAGGCCCATCTGTAATTTACACATCAACCACCAAGAGGGCTGGGCCCGGGGAGGAGTCCGGCTGCAGGCGGCTGAAGTCATCACGCCATCCCGTAGCCCAGTAATCCGAATACCCTGCGCTTTATCATGTGCTAAGTGCTGTCCCTGACATCCTGAGCACTCAGGGACGATTATCCTCGGGCTTATTATAATACATCACAGACCAGTCTTGTTTCTTTGGACTTGCGGTCGCCTCCAGGGAGGAGAGCTGGAGCTCTCATTGTATGGACATGTGGATGGCGGGAGGGGTTTAGAGATTTCCCCCAAGATCACCCAGGGAGGAAGGGAGAACCCCGGCCCCGAGCCCTGATCGTTGGATTCAGACTGATGGAATTTTTAAGATCCAAGAGCACCCATGCTTTTCCTGGGACTGGGACTGTCACGACGCATGGGCTGGTAGGCTCCTGAGGACATGCCCCTTCCTGTGTGTGACACAATGTGTGGGAACTGTCCTGTGGAAAGGACAGCTTTGACAGTGTTGGGGGCAAGAAGGATTTTCACAGGACCAGCAAAGAATTGGGTAATGGAGGGTCTTGGGGTACCAGGGAGAACTCTTTGTCCAAGTGATCGTAGAACCTCAACTTCTCCATCTAAAAATGAGAGGAAAGTTGTGTTTATGAAGTAGTTCTGTGAGGGGGCCCATAAGGAATAAGAGAAGGAGGTAAAGATGGTGGTAAACCTTTGAGAGCCATGGTTCTGGTTGCATTTAGACTATTTTTTAAAAATTTTATTCATTTATTGGATACAGAGTCTCCTTATGCAGTTCAGCCTCATAGTGATCCTCGTGTTTCGGCCTCCCCAGCGCTGGGATTACAGGTGTCTCGGGCTGGCACAGCATGTGGTACTGGGGATCCAACTCCGCTCCTTGCACTTGCCAGGCAGGTGTTTGGACCGCTGAGCTAACTCCCCAGCCCCTCTGGTTCCATTTAGGACTGCATTCAGGTGCGAGTAACACAAGAGCCCACCCAAATGGTCTGATTAGACAGAGATTTATTTTCCCCAAGGTAAGAAGTCCAGAGTATGACACAGAGCAGGAGGAAGGGATTTAATAACAGCGCTGAGGGTCTCATCCACTCTTTCTTGTCCATCCCTTCCTTATCTGTGCCACCTTATAAACACAAGACGCCACTTTCTGAGGCTTCCTGCTCAAGTTCCAAGCAGAGGGAAGAAGGAAGAAGGAAAGAGTGAGGGCAGGTGCTCATGTGGGGAGTGAACCTTTTCTTAGACACCCAGCGGGAGCTGTGACATGGCTCCGCCTCCATCCACAAGGAGGCTGGGGAAGGGAACTCTTCCGGTTGCCTGCCCTATGACCCCTGAACAAATCTAGGGTTTCAGTGGAAAAGAAGCAGGCAGTGCTGGCAGGGGTAGGGTGGTGGATAGCAGCCGCAGGGCCCCTATCCCAGCTTCCACATAAGATGGCACTGAATTCCCAGGGACCTGTGAAGTCTGACCTGTGGGTCTAGCAAATCCACTGGATCCTATGTTAGACTGGGAAGCAGAGGCAGACTGGGGACAGAGGCAGTGGAGAGAGCCCAGGGGCCTCTCTGTGCCCTCCATTGGCTCGGGGTCATTCACCCCACTAGATGGGCTGTGTGCAGCGAATCCGGGGAGCGCATCAGTCACTGCTGTGTTAGAGCCCGGTCTCCACCGGGAGATGTCTAGCCACAGATTTCCCCTTGACTCCTGGCAACGAGCAGAAAACAAAACCGCAGCAGTTTTCATTGCTGAAAAAGACAAAGCTGACTGGGTTGTTTAATAAGCCCAGATGGAGGAGCTTTATTTCTTGGAGGAAATGCTCAAGATTTTAATCCAAAGAGTCTTGCCCGGGCGGTGAAGTCAGCAGACTCTGCAGTGCGGCTCCTGGGTTCTGCCGGTTGACGGGCCTGGGCCTCAGCATTCCAGGGACCCCCCCCCCCCCCCCCCCCCCCCCCCAGTGAAACGACGCACTCATGAGGCCGAGGCAGCATCAGGCCTCTGTGCCGCTTCTCATTTCAAAGACCCACGCTGTTTATTTTTTTTTTCCTTGCTCTCATTTTGTTATTAATTTTAGCTATTGATTAATTCCTATTTCATGCTTTTTCTGTTTGCCTGCCTGTTCCTTTCCTTTCTTATGAGGGGCATTCAGCACTTTTTATTTTTAGTCTTTCTTTTTTAATACTGAAGACATTTTGGGCCCCACTTTTTTCCCTGAGTTAAGCTCTTCTCAGGGACCCATAGGTTTTGAAATAATATGTTCCCCTTTTCATCTGTTTCTCTAGGGTTTTTGATTTCAGTTTTTGTATTTCCTTTGATCAGTGGGTTACCCAGAACTGTGTTTATTAATTTCTAAGCAGTGAAGAATATTTTCAATCACATTAGTGTTTTTCTTTTTCATTTAAAAATTTAGATTACAGTAGGAGATTGTGACCTCTAAAGGGGCAATTTTAAATTTGGAGGGAAATTTCTTGGAGTCCAACTGTGTGCTCCAACTTCACACAGGGCAGCTGGGGCTGGTGGGAATCCCGCAGAAGGGAGCCGGATTCTCACATTTCCTTCTTGCGGCTCCCAGCCTGGCTCCCAGCCCTCTCCAGCTGGGCATCACAGGCAGAGAACAGAGTTTTTCTGCACTCCACTTACCATCTTTAAAAGGGAGACCTAAAAGCATCGACTTTCCAGCACTGCTGCGAATAATCTGAATAATCTCTTGCTGCACTACCTAGGGACAATACCCAGGGTGACACAGCCACAGGGTCAAAGCCTTCATGGAAGATAAAAGCTGCTTTTTTTTTTTCCTTCAGAAAAAGAGGAACCTTTACTGTTCATGCGCTGCTTCCTGTTACCCTAATTGGGAATTGTGGCTTCTGGTCCTAGTGGTGACTGGGAGAAAAGAGGAAATGGAGGCTTAGGGCCTTGTCCCCAGCCTCCAATGGCAGCACCTGGAGCCTGGGAGATGGAGGTCATGGGCTCCAGGAAATACAGGGATTCAGGAAAGAGGCCTCTGGGTGGGTCTCAGCTACCTGGTCCGCCGCCCCACTCCCCCACATCTCCCCTACCTACCAGCCACCACGGCCCTAGGCTCCTCTCTCCTAAGAGGAGACAGTTGACCTCTCAGTTGATGGCTCAGCCACTGCGTAGGAGGGCGAAGCAGGAACGTTTCACAGTTCCCCTTTGAAGCTTGGGCAAAGGGACTTGGAGGGCAGAGAATCTCCAGGAAGAGAGCTGAGCTGGAATTGGTCGGGGACACTCAAGCGTGGCAGCTAAGGAAAACTAGACTAGACTCAATCTGCAGAGGGGCCCCCTCAGGCTCCTTTGGAGGCTGCCCTTCTGGGCACCAGGGCCTCAACCTGCTCTGCCTTGCTGCCCTGGGGATGACCCTGGGCAGTGCTAAGGATGCCTGAGGAAGAGGTAAGGCCAAAAGCGAGGCCATGCCCTGATGCCAGCCAGCCAGCATCCAATAGGAGGGAACACAAGCAGGGGCCACAAAGAGGGGCCAGGCTCTAGGCCTGGAGCTCCTAGAGAGGATGGCTGGGGAGGGGAGGGCACCCCAGGACTCCTGCACCCCTGGATCTTTGTAGAAAGCTAGCAGGTCATGTTCCTGTCTCCAGGAGGCCCATGGGCATCCTCGTGTTAAGTGCTTTGCAACCTTTCTCTCTCCTTCTCTCTGCCCTCCATCCTCCTTTCTTCAAAAGCTCCCTGTAAGTACCTTACATTCTAAGAGTGAATGCTACAGAGACTGCTACTCATGGGGCACAGACAGGTGTGAGTCTGCATGGCAGTTCTTAGTGTCACAGAGAAGCTTACGGTTTCCATGGGCAGAGTGCAAGAAGCAATGGGGCACTGTCCCAGATCTCTGGGGGAGCTTCAGATCTAAGGGGACATGCAGGCTGGAAGAAAGAGCAGAAATGAGGATCAGATGGTGGCAGGGAAGGGGCACAAAGCCTCTGACCCACATGTGGGCATCAGAACCCAAGTTCTGGTTCTGGAGCCCGTGGTATTTTGTGGGGCTCAGGGTAGTGGCAAACTTCCATGGAACACACAGCTTTAAATAAAGTCATCCCAGGGTCAGTGTAGAGCACGGTGCATAGGATTTGAAGTAGACCGTCCAGGTGTCTGGCACAGGTCTTGCCCTTTCATGGGCTGTGATGCTGGGTTGTCATATGCTCACTCTTATCATTTCTAAGTTAGAGAGCGGTGATGTGGGCATTATCTTGGGTATGTGTCCTTGGTCAGAGGGGCAGTCAGGAGATGGAGTTGGGGGGTAGACCGAGGCCAGCAGGAGCTGAACATGGCACTGGGGAGACGGAGAGGAGGTCATGAGTTCCTGCTGAGTTTTGATGGGCTGAGCAGTCTGGAAGGTGGGACACTCAGAGGGGGAGATTTTGCTTAGCTAGGAGGTCTGGAGTTTTTCTAAAGAGCCGGGAAGCAGCGCTCAGAGGCTCCCTGCAAGAGCAGTGGGGTTTAGCAAGGCTTAGCTGGGAGCGCTGGGAATGGGCAGAGGCAGGGAGGAGGAAACCACGGACAGCTCCATCCCTCCTGACGCAGGCTCTGAACTGGGGGTGAAGAGGCTTTAGGAGAAGACAGAGGCCTTGAAGGCCATGTCAGGGAATGTAGGGCTTTATCTCCCATGTATCCAGGGGCTGTGAAGGGCTAGATGAAGATTTTCTTCCCATTTCCCAATATCCAAATGGAAGGAAATGTTCAAATGAGGAAGGGGAGAAGGGGTGAGAAAAAAAGAAAGGAAAAATGGAAATAAAACTCAAGCAAAAAGAAAGAAAAAGAGCTTGAGGATGGGGAGTGGGCCGAGAAGCATCGGTTGGAAAGATCCTAGACGCGCCCAGGTCAAGTCTGTCACACAGCCGTGACAGGGATGCTGCCGGCGGACCACCTACTTGGGCTGCAAGGTGCAAGGACAGCTCTGTCATGAAGTAAAGCCGCCACTTGAGGGAAGGACACCGCGAGGGAGCGCGAAAGCTTAGCCGCCCCCCTTGGAGGAACGAGAACCAGGAACTGCAAAGTCAGGCCCGAGGCACCTCCTTTCTCTCCCCACTTCTCTTCCTCTTTCTCTCCCCATTTCCCAGGCAGCTCCCCCATGCACCTGGGACACGGCTGCCCAGCTTCTGCCCAAAGTGTCCTTCTGTAGCTATGGTTGGGGGTTCGGTGCCACTCTGGTGTCCCAGGAGAGCCCGGCAGGAGAGCCCAGGTGACTGACAATCTTGGCTCCGTGGCCAGGGAAGGAAGGGGTGGTACAGGGGGGCCACCCCTGCAGGATGCCAAATCCCAGACCATGGAGGAGTCTCTCCCTTTTCCAATTCCCATGAAGCCAGAGCAGGGCTTCCTAGGGCTACTCCCAAACTCAGGAGGCCCACATCATTTTCTTTTTTAAAAAAATTATATATTGGGTACAGGGTCTCACTATGCAGTTCGGACTTAGAAGCAGCCAGCTGAGGCTGGTGAATCAGAAAACAGCATCAGCGGGTGAACATGTACCTGATCTTATAGGCTGTGGTCACCTCCCAGCCGTGCACTTGTGACACAGTGGCGTGGCCTCTGACCTCTCTGCACCACCCCAGGCAACATCAGTCAGTTGCTCCCCTACTGGGATATCAGACCAATCACTCTTCTGACCAAGCCTCACTCTTCTCATCTGTAAACTGGGAATAATGAAGCCATGAGGAGAGACTGTGGTCTTGGAGAGCTACTGAGCCACCCACCCAAGGAAAGTGCTTGGCACCGTGCCTGGTGCTCAAAGATGCTCACGGTTTTATAATTACTGCTGTCTCTGCTTGGGCTCTGACTACAAATCCTCAGCTCCAGGTTCTTGTGGTTTGTGCTGGTTTTCAGTGGCCTCTGGCGCACTGGCCTCTCCAGTGCGCTTTACCTCTCCCACCTCTCCTCTGGGACTGCACTCAGGCTCTGTCCTCCTCTGACAGTGACAAGCACACAACCAAGACCTAATTGCCCTTCAGACGGCAGCTCGGGTCCAGCTGTTCACTGCAGCTGTGCCAGGCACCCAGACGGAGCTCATCCAGCTGTCCTGCAGGGCTCAACAGCAGCCAGTGGGCAAAGGCAATCTGACATGCACCTCCAGCCCCAGGACCTTGGCTTTTCTGTGCCTCAGTTTCCTCATGAGTCAAACATCGTGCCAATACAAACCCTTTTTTGTTTGAATGGAATAAAATGAGTTAATACTTGCTGATAATCCTGCCTGAAAACAGTTCAAAAAAAGTCAGCAGTTTCTATAAAGTAATCTTCAAAAACATGGATGTTAATGGTCATATCAACTCCTATTGTGCAAGCAGATCATCCTGTGTTTAACCAAGCCCTTGTTCTTGGGCATGCAGGCTGTTTCCAATTCTTCACTATTATAAATAATACTGCAGTGAACATCTTATTCATAAATCTTTCTGTTTATCTCTGATTACTTCCAATATTGCTTGTCTTAGAACAAAGCCGTGTCCCTCAGACTTTTCAAAGATGCCCTTTGAAATACAAGTAAAGCTTCTCTCCCATCAGAGAAAGAAACATATGGACCCTGTTAGTCATCACGAGGCTCAGGAGGAAGGTAGAAATATGTTCAAGATGGGACCGGGTACACAGCAGGATATCTGACACAGAGCCAGTTATGAACTCCCCCCTGGCTCCCCGCCTGGAGGAGGGGTAGGTCTTGATCCCCGGGACCACTGATTTCTCTCTCTGAGGCAATTCCAAGGGGCTTTGATGTTCTCCGTGCTGGGGAAGCAACAAAGAGCGAATAAACGAAGCTGGAATTGCGTGAGCTGTACCAGACTCCTCCCACCAGTAGGGGGCGATGTCGCCTGCTTCCTTCAGGGATGGGGACTTGGACGTCTTGATTTGGAAGACCGACTTTGTTGCCTTAAAACTTTGGCTTACGTTTGATATATTTCTCCTGTCTGTTTTTCTTCCCTCCCTCCCACCTTGACACTTTTCAGCATCACTTTGGATTGCCATTTTTTTGGCCCATTCATTCCGGAGGAATCCAGCATATGCTTTCTTCCCCTAGGCCAGACATCAAGATTGTTTTCAGACACTTGCCTCCAAGACTCCACCTCGCACACATCAAACACATTAAATATAGTTTTTCCCTGTGAAAAATTATAGGAATCATTTTTATAACTTTGCTTTTGAAATTCTTTGGCTACAAGTAATTCATTTGATGTATGGTTGGCTTTGATTCCTCCGCAATTATCAGAGGGACTCGGGAATTCTTGCAAAGTGAGAAAATCTAACCTGCACGTCGTTTTCAGACATAATGAAATTTTTGTGAATACCAAAGGAAACCATTAATGGGGTTGATGTAATATTTTGTTTTGTAGACTTTTTCTCATTAAAATTTTATTAATTTCTACTGCAAGCTTTTCCCATCGTGTTTTGGAGCCAATCATGATGTTTTGGGCCCTCATATTGTTTCAGAAATTGCTGCGAGGTTCTCAGCGCCTGGTGGCTAGGACAGCCCCGTGGAGCTTGGGAGCAGATGAAAGACGAGGCGTGGTTTGTATAAGGCCTGTAGGCCACAGGAGGAAAGATGGGCAAAATACTGTTACAAAAGGAGGAAAGACATAATTGTAGTGCAGTGTGACCAGGGTATAGTGAGTATTCTGTCTTCTTTCAGCCTATGTGTGGGGTCAGGGGCCAGTGAGCTTGTAAATAAGTAGACATTGCCCAAGCCTGCAACCAAGTGCCACCAGACCAGTCTCAGTCATATTTCAGGAGAACATGCTGAACCCGAAAAGAACACAGGAGCCAGTGAGGCTGCTGACCACTCAGCCCTACCCACACTGACCTCCAGGCCCCTGGCATCACTTGCGAGCTTGTCACAAAGCAGAGCCTTAGCCCCCAAGACCTCCTGAGTCAGACCATTTTTTTTAGCAGGGTCTCTGCATGGTCTGTGAGCATCCAGATTGAATAAATGGGCTGCAGGTCCAGCCGGGTCAGACACGGGTTTCCTGCAGGGAGTGGTGTCCTAGAAGCTGAGGGAGCTAGGGCGGGGGCCTTTGGGAACCAAAGCTGAGGCACTTGTCCCTCGAGCTGTAAGCTGTTCTTGAGTGTGGCCTGCAAGCCCAGTCCCTGGGGGTCTGGGGACTTTCAAGCATTGCCTGGTGGGTTGGGACTTTCCTGCTCAGGGCCCTTACTACCTCCCATGCCTGTGGAGTAGCTTCTGCTGGCCTCTGCTCCAGACAGCCTGTCTTCCCTGCGGGCTCCTTCAGACAGCGCCCCACCGCTTAGCGAATAGACTAGAGGCTATGCGCACAATTTATTCCTGTGAGAAATTGATCACCTTAGGATGAGCAAGGGGCAGCACCAGGAGGAGAAGGGAAAAGACATCGATAGCCAGGGGAAGGAAGTGAGCCACAGCCAACGAATTGGATGGCTCCCAGAGAAGGCAGTTCTTTAAATATAATGCTCACTAGCTGCCAGAGGCTGACCACACCCAGCCTTGCTCTATGTGGGGTGGGCTTTGCCAGGAATTAGAATCCTAACAAGAGCTGGGTTGAATAAAAAATCTTGGCTTGTCCGGTTGGTGCTTTTAAGCAAGTCCATTTCTCTGGTCTCAATTTTATTGTCTGTAAGATGGAGAGGATTATCTCAGTGGGCTCCAAACAGGACTGGTTACAGAATTTCCAGGGATATCTTTGATGCCTGGGTTCCCAGCTTGTATATCCTGAAGGCTGCTGCAGTAGCCATTGAGTGAGGCCAGGCAGCCCCCTTGTGACATATACCTTAGGTGACTCATTGGAAAGCTAAGCTCTTACCTCCAGCCAGCTCCAGCACTTCAAGCTTGTCGACATGGATAGATCCTTCTTACAGAGTGTTGATTCAGTCCTGAATGGAGAAAGATAAGAAAGACAGGAAACCCATCCTGGCACAGTCATTCATTTATGACCTGACAGCAGCTCCTCTCTAGGTGTCACTCCACCCACCTGCACTTCGGCTGGCAGATGTTGGAGTGCTTCTAACTGAGCAGGCATGGAAAGATTTGAAAAGCACAGAGGTTAGGTCCCCATCTACTTGTGGATGAGTCTCTGGAGCATCTTGGCTCCCTCAAGATAGATGGGTGTTATCCCAAAGATGTGCTGGGCTTGGAAGCTGGTGATCTGGCACAGGGCACCATAGGATGAGGCGGGGTCAAATGCAGGGGCTGGCAGGAAAGCAGACTGCAGAGAGGCCCAGATTCATTCTCACTGTCCTCCCACTGTTGAGGGAGTCCGGACACATCCTGCCACGGAGCATTCCCCAGGACCAGCAGAAGATGGACCCTAAACCCTGCACCTTCCGACAGCTGCTTCTGAGTCCACAGAATGGGTTCAGTAGGAACTCCAACTGCTTGGCCGATTGGGAGGGCTCTGGACAACTTGGACACTGTGCTCTGGGACAGGCAGTTCTGCTCAAATGGCTATCCCTCCCTGCAGTGGAAGCCACCTCCATACAAACTCCAGCCCCACTGTGTGAGCCCGTGCTTGTTACACAAACAGATATAACATGAGATATACAAATACACAAGAACTGACAAGATTTGCTCACAATGGCCACTTGCAAAGTCAGATGTGGAAGGGTGCAGAGGGTCTGCCTGCACACCAGAGATGGAGAGATTTGGTTGAGTCCTGGAACTCACTACAGGGTCCTGGGGGAGTCCTGTCCAGGAGAGCGATGGGCCTGCAGCGGAAGGCTCTAGATCTGTGCTGGAAGCCAGGAGGTGACATCCAACGTGAAGGTGAAGACTAGAGCTCCTCCGAAGAAGCAGAAGTGTTTCTGTCCTCCACTTTCCCCTTTATACCATTCAGGTGACAGGCCACCCTAGCGTGGGTCTTCCTAGACCATGGAATTGCCAAACTGATTTTAGGTGAATGTCTCTCTTACTTGAGTTGACCCAACTCACCAACCATCAGAGAATCCTTTCCTGAAGGAAAGCAGGGCTGGGAGAAAGGTTCTGCAGCCGCATGGGACCAGAACACCTAAGGTCTGGCCAGGAAAGGGCCTCAGCTCCTGGTCCAGTAGTGATTTCTTTTCTTTTTTTTTTTTTTCTTTTTCTTTTGTCTGGCTCAGCACACCCTGAGAGCTGGCAAGGGGCATGTAGTGCTGGGGATCGAACCGTAGTCCCCTGCAGCTGCCTAAGCAGGCACTTTAGGCTGCTGAGCTATCTTGTCAGCCCCAGCAGTGATTTCCATAACTGTCTATTCTGTATCCAGCCACCTATATCAGTATCTTTGTGTTTCCTCTAGTCTTTGGGGGACTCGGCACACCATGAGGAATACCCTGGGATGTACTTCTCATTCTCTGAGCACAGAGCCCACACTTCCTCCCCCTTACAAAGCCCTGTGCCACCTTGTCATCTGTGTTCAGCCTTGTACCATGTCACTCAACCTTGAATGCTTGGGAAGGCAAAAGAAAATGTTCTTCACCTAACATGCTGCCTTCTTGCTTTCCATGGGGCTGAGCTCTACTATCCTGGCTTCTCTAGAATTAGGGGAGGCCATCCTAGCCAATGGACAGTGAATCACAGTGATGTCTCTCCTCCCAGGCCTGGGCCCCAAATGTCCTAGGAGTCTTTTCTTTTGTTCTTGGTTACAAACAGAAAACCCCAGAGGCTTCTGGGAAACCCTAGACAAAGTGGTCAGTTGGAAAGAGCTTGGTTTGGGGGTAATTGAATGAGAAATCACCTGCCCATTAACCTGATGAGTAGGTGGTCTTACACCACTTGGGGAGTGTTTCTTAGCACGCAGTATTACTCATTCTGACTGGTGACCTGTTGTTCTATGTCAAGATCTGTCCTGCTTCTCCAGTATTGTCCTATCTTCCCAGAATACTCTTCCCTGTCATTTCTCAAATGCTTGTCTTCATAATCTCTTGGTCTTCACTTGAAAGTCATCACCCAGCTATTAGTCTATATTTACATCATTGGTATTCTTTTTTTTTTTATTAGCACTCTTCATACAATTTGTGTGTTTTTGTTTTCCATCCTGTTTCCACCTAGAACATGAGTTCCCAAGGGCATGAATCAAGTCTTGCCTGTTCATCTTCTTGCACCCTACGCCAAGCCAAGTGTCTGACAAAAAGTAGTCATCCAACAACTATTAGCTGATGGATTAAGTGAATGAATGAACCAATTATGTATGGATCAGTTTAATTCAGTTCAAATATTTACTGGGCACCAACCCTGTGCAAGGCGCTTTGCATAACCTAATATATTCTTGACTCAATGCTCAGCCCAAGCCCAGAGAGAGGGATGATTATCATCTCCATTTTACAATGAAGATCAAGAGGCACCGGTACCAGCTACAGCACAGACCCCTCACACCTAGCAGCCTCCAATCCCCATCAGACTTCTGAAAAGGGAGGCTTTTCATTTCCCTTTTCAAAAGGAAAACCTTAGGCACGGACAAACCAAGTCCCTTTCCTAAAGTCAGGTATGAACGAGGTCCTGGAGCCAGAAGAGGACAGGTATCACCTGTTTTACAGTGCCATAAGTCGGACACCCTCGTTAGTAATCCCTAATGAACATCTTGACTGTGGAAGAAACCAACGCATGGAATTTCTCCCAAGTCCCGTGCTCTTGGTTTGCAGTGGGTTTTATTTTAAATGCACAGCCCATTCTTGCCCACGAAGCCTGGGATTAGCGAGTGCGGCTTTGCACCCCAGGCCTGCAGCTCCAGTTTCCTGTGTGAACTTGGATGGGCTGGGCAGGCTGCCATGGTGCAGCCAGAAAGTGGAGTGCCCGGGTTCGTCTGGGGAGAGCAGCCTGAGCTGTTGATAGGCAGAGAAAATCTGTGATTCATTATGAGAGACGAAATTACAAAGCTAGGAGTCTTTCCTGAGCGCTGAGCACGCTACAGTCTCGCTCTGTGTGCTCTGGAGGCTGTATAGTCCCTCCTGAAACCAGCAGTAAACTTTAATGGCTGCAAGTTCTGCGACTTGGCAGCTGGTGGATTGGACAGCGCGCACTACTTACGAATCCTCTGGGGTGGGAGCTAATTAGGGTGCAATTTTTCAATTACAGAACATTGACCAAGCCTCTCCCTAGCCCCCCCACCATCATGGATACACTCCATTTGTCTATTTTCCTTCATTTCTTAATCAGCTGATGATACGACAGCAATTATTTGTCATTTAGCAGAGAAAATGGTCACAGGGCTATTGTCTCTTCCATGGCCTTGGTTGCCTCTGATAAACGTTTCGCACGCTGGCTCGCTGCCCCTCCCCCGCTCCCACACCAGGGTGGGGGGTGTAGGAGTTGGGGTGGTAACGGGAAGACATTAGCCCAGTAGGCGGTGATGGTGACGTGGGCCGGCTCCGATGGAAACGCCATTTGTATAAAGGCATGGAAAAGAGCAGGCTCCAGTTGAAAAGAGACGTAGCCTAGAGCTCCAGGCCCACCCACGTCACCTACGCTGAGCCCATAACACATGGGCTTTGGGAAATTTGGTCATTTCTCTGTGCGAATAAGCCAGCCTCAGAATTAGGAATGCAAAACAGAGATGGGGCAAAAAGAAAAAAGGCGAAGAAGAAAAGAGAGAGGGGGAAGAAAAAAAAGGGCAGGGCGCCAGGAATGGGAAAACTTAAATGACTTTGTTTAAATGTCACGGTACTCTCAAAACCCTGTTCTCATATGTATGCGAGTTAATTAAATGGAAAAATGTCAAATTAGTTGCTTAAAATATTAATGGCAGGAATTATGCTAAACCTAGAGGGGGCAGAGTGGAGGAAACTAATCTTCAGGGCTTAACTCTTTCATGGACAGTGACTTCGCTTGCAGAATCAGCCTCATGTCCATCCCTGGCAAGATACGGGAGTGCTGGTTTTGTAAGTTTCCAAACAGGAGTGCCCGGGTGGGCTTGCAACTGGGGTTCTCCCCGAGACTCGAGACTCGCTGGTGACATTTCTTTTCCACAGCATCTGCTTTGCTTGGGGATTTGAGGTTTTTGGAAAGGCCCAGTAATCATGCATATGTCTGTTCTGGAGTCTGAGTAATTTGCCTTTTTTTTTTTTTTTTCTTTCGGTTTTTGAAGGATATTTTGGTTTGAGGAACCCATTAAAATGAAAAATGGGCAAGACTGTGGAAAAGAAAAAAAAAAAAAAAAGCTTCTCCATGTTCTACAAGTCAAATATTTATTTGGTGGCAAGAGAAACCAAAGCCTGGGCCATTTGAACAAAAGGGTGAAAAAATAGACAAGTCAGGACTTGGGTTTAGGGGCTCAGCCTTAGGCCTCCTAATGGAGTCTCATGTTAGCATGTGGGGAAAACAAACCCTGGGAAAAAGGAGCGTCCCCAAAGCTGCATAGCTACTGCGCTCCTGCATGTCACTCCCAGAGAACTGTCCATCCAGGGTGGACAGGGTAGGGGGGTAATAAATACGGGACAGTACATGCCACACCCCTAACGCTCAGCAGGAAGGGCAGAGAGGGAAAGGGCAGTTGTGGGTGCTGGGAAGACCTTGTCTCCTCTGCCAGAGTGTTTACTGACACTGTGGCAGGTGGCACGACTGGGTTCGCGACTTTCTTCCCATTCTGGCAAGGGCAGGCGAGCAAGGAGGGCACACTGTGGATGCAGAAGTTTTGGCTGCTCACTGTGTTGAGGTAGCCACGGTTATGGTGAGTATGGCATTCATCAGCTCAGCCTGGAACGTGGATATCACCCCCGCTCCACTGGTGTTACAGTTTATATGTCCTCCAAGAGCCTTAGGTGCTCCGAGGAAACCCAGTCATATTTGGAAAGTGTATTGTGGGAGTTTACGGCTCACTAAGGAGGCGAGGTCCGGGTGGAAGAGGCGGGGCCTGGAGTGGTGACCCCGAAGGCTTATCTCCCCCCTTGGCTCCTCCGTTCTGTTTGCTTCTGGGGCACCCAGAAGTGAGCAACTTTCCCTCTGCTGTGCCCCTTTTCTTTGAAGCTGACCAACAACATACTGAAATGCAAGCCCAAATAAACCTCTCCTCCCTTATGTTAAGGTTATCAGTTCAGCAAATGGCATCTCCAAACGAAGCAGGGGCCTGCACCAAATCTGTAGGAATATGTCATCCTGCCAGGGTTGTGTGTGTCACATGGTTACGGGGCTTGCAAGAGAAAGGCCAAATAATGGGCGAAGGGCCCAGTTTCCAAAAGTAGGATCCGCACGAGGAGGAAGGAGATATTCTGAGATGCTCTGTGGAGGGAAAAATAAATAGTTTTGAGAAATCCCACGTGTGTTAATCCTTTTGTGTACTAGTCATTGCGGCGGCTGAATCACGGCCCCCAACTAAATCCATGACGAAAGGGACTCTGCAGGGGTGATTGAGTTGAGTGTCTTGAGATGGCAATTATCCTGGATTATACAGGTGAGCACACTGTAATCCCAGGGTCTGTGTAAGAGGCAGGTGAGGGCCTGGTGAGGAGTAGGACCTGTCTGACCAGAAGTAGAGGTGAGAGTGGTGGGTTTTGGAGGTGGAAGAAAGGCCAGGAGCCAAGGAACACAAGAAGAAACCAGAAAGGCAAGGCCCTGGGTTCTGTCCTGGAGCTCCAGAAGGAATGTGCCCCGCCAGTACCTTGACTTTAACCCAGCAAGATTGACTTTAGACTTCTGCCCTCTAGAATTCTAAGTTGATAATCACTGTGCATTGTTTTAAGCTTCTCGGTTTTCAGCATATGTTTCATCAGCCACAGAAAGCTCATGTAGCCGGTTATTGAGAAATAACGCTCTCCACACTGCTTTCTCATTCCTGACCCAGGAGGTAATGGGGGCAGCTTGGCCTCTGATTAGGGGTTGAGTGGAAGGCTCTCTAGACTGTGTTCTAGAAGAGGGGGTGCTGTGCAGGTCGCGGTTTGCTCAGGAACACAGCAAAAGCACTAGACAAACCCAGCTGCTCATTGCTGTGGGCCACTGTTTTGCCACCTTCCAATGGCCAAAGCAAGACACACGGCCAACGGGGCCCGACGCAAAGGCACAGTTTAGCTTGTGGAAGGGGCTGCAAAGTCCTCAGCTCAGAGGGAGGAGTAGGCAGGATTCTAATACTGAGGAGGGGCGGTAAGAGGTGGGAGAACACAGATGTGCTGGGTTACACTTGTCCTGAGGCTCCGTGGTCCCCCTGGACACGAGAGAGCTCGTGGAGGGGGGGGCTTCAGCGAATGAACTGTATTTAGCATGGCTTCCCCAGTCTCCCTGCTGTCACCCTAGTGAACCTAGATGGTGAGAACTGATCGCAAAGGCAGAGCCTCTTCAGAAATCTGGGGGAGCGGAGGGACCTGGAGCTCGCTGGGGCTTGGGGGCTGTGTTCAGGGAAGCCTGTGGGGGTGGGGCTGTCAATGGTTACGGCAGCTGAGATGTTCCCCAGTGGGTTCTGGGATGCTTTCTCCCAAGTCCCTTCAGAGCTCCCAGCCTTTGAGGCATAGCAGAGTCCACAGGAAATAATGTTACCTGGAGCCAAGCACAGCCGTGAGAGCCCAGCTCCCCTGAGTGAGAGTCTGTTTGGAATCCACTGGCTGCAGAGGCAGGCACCCACCTGGAATCGCGGATATGGCCGGTGTTACCAAGTGCTGCTCGATTAGAGTCCAAGGAAAGGAGTGGCAGAAACATCTGGTGTGGTAGAACCTGCGCGTGGAATTTCTCTTGAACTGGGATATGTGGATCCCCCCCTTTTTCATAAAGACTGGAGAACAGGCAGAGGAACAGAAAATGTTTATAGTATGGGTTAATGTGGAAGCTGGGAGCGGCATCTTACAGTGAGTGATTCCAGCAGACTCAAACAATGAGAAGAGGCCTTTAACACCTGTAGGAGGCCCCATTGCCCCTGTAAAGAGAGATATCCCTGTACCCTGCCTTCCCCTCGCCCTTATTCCTATGCAATGAGGCTCTGCTGCGTAGGGAGGGCTGACCACTGCAGGGAATAGTGACTTATTGGACACACATAATTAGCCTATTTCCATGTAACACATTCTAACGGAGGCTATTACAGCCTAATAAAAGGAAACAATAGTCCCATAAATTGCCTGATCAATAGGAGGGAAAGCACAAGGCCGGGAGCCAGCTTCCTCTGAGGGACCCAGAGGGCTTCCAGAGTGAAACACTCCTGAACTGAAGGACGAGGGGAAAGAGCATTTGCACTCGCTTCCTCCTTCCCTCCCTCTCTCTCTGTCTCTCTTTCTGTCTCATACTTGTGTGTACACGCGCACACACACACACACACACACACACACAGAGCAGATCTTTAAAGGGTCCGGTCTATGTGGCAGCCTCTCCCTTGAACTCCCGGGAGATAGACCAAAGGGGCAGGCTAGTGGAGGAGAAAGCCATGAGGGCAGGATTGTCACAATCTAGGGTGTCAAACAGGAACAACACTGGGAGGAGGAAAAGGCTTCAGAGAGGCACGGTGTTTGAGGTGGGTTTGCCTTGGAGCCAACTGACCATGGACTGAACTCAGTGAACTTGCACACCAAAATAGACCAATCCTCTAAGCTGTGAGTGTTGGGCATTTTGTTCCAACAGCTGGGAAAGAGCTAATAGCATATACCAAGAAGTATTATTGCTGGATCAAAAAAACCCTCTGTTTTGTAGTTTTTTCGAGAAGCCCCTATACTGGTTTCCATAGTGGCTATACTAATTTACATTCCCACCCCAGTATAAAAGGGTTCCTTTTTACTCAGATCTTTGCCAGCATTCATTGGTTTTGTGTGTGTGTGTGTGTGTGTGTGTGTGTGTGTGTCCTTGCTGTTTTCACTGAGGTGAAAAGAAATCTCAGTATAGTTTTGTTGTTGTTGTTGTTTTGTGATATTAGGGATCAAACTCAGGACCTTGCACTTGCCAGGCAGGCACTTATGCTGCTGAGCTATCTCCCCAGTGCTCAGTATAGTTTGGATTGCATTTTCCTAGTGATTAAAGATGTTGAACAATCTTCATCTACTTATTGGCTGCTGGTACTTCATTGAAGAAGTGTTTATTCAATTCCCTTGATTATTGTTTTTTTTTTTTTTTTGCAGGGTGGGGGGTGATTGAGTTCTTTATATATTGCAGATATTAATCCTCTGTTGGATAGCTGGCAAAGATATTCTCTCTTGCCATAAATTGTCCATTTTGGTGATTGTTTCTTTCACTGGGCAGAAAATTACATTTTCTGTAGTCTCATTTGTTGATTCTTACTTATTTCTGGTGCTTTTGGATCCCTACTTGGAAAGTCTTTGCCTGCACCAGTGGCTCCGAGGACTTCTTCAATGTTATCTTCTAAAGTTTCAGTTTTTGGTCTTGATCTTCAACTTGTTGTGAATTGATTTTTATACAGGGAGAGAAGTAGGGATCTAGCTTCTGTCTTCTCCACAAGGACCCCAGTTTTCCCAGTGCCATTTATGACAGAGACTGTCTTGTCCCTGATGCATGTTTTTGATCCTTTTATTGAGAACCAGATAGCTAACTAGTGTGGCTCTGTTCTCGTGTCCTCAGCTCTATTCCACCAGTCTATGTGTCTATTTTTGTGCTAGCACTGTGCTGGGTTTTTGCTATTACAGCTTTGTAGCATAATTTGATGCTACAAAGGTATTGTGATTGCTCCACCTTTGCTCTTTTTTTGTTTAGGAGTATCTTGGCTATTCTGTGTTTCCAAATAAATTTTAGGATTGTTTTTCTAGTTTCATGGAAAATCTCATCTAAATTTTGACAGGGATTGTGCCAAATCTATAGATCACTTTGATACTTTGGCCATTTTAATAATGCTAATTTTGGGCCAGCCAAATAGCTCAGTAGATTAAAGCACCTGCAAGCACGTGCAGGGGCCAGGAGTTTGATTCCCAGGCTTCCTATGCTGGCCCTGCCCCTGGGACACACTGAGATGGCAATTGAGACTGGATGTGGTGGTGCACCCCTGTAATCCCAGCTCTTGGGAGGCTGTAAATAGGCAGATCACTATGAGTCTGATCTAGTAGTGAGACCCTGAACACCCTGTAGACTCTTCCCTAAAAGAAATACAAAATAATAATAATGATAATGCTAATTCAGCTGATCTGTGAACATGGGAGGTCTTTCTGTGTTTTCCTAAACTTCTTTCTTTAAGCTTCATTGTAGAGGTCTTTTACTTTCTTAGTGTAAAAGGAATGAGCCTAAAACAGAGTCAGCTAGATACACAGAGAGAAGCACACCCATAGTTAACAGCTAACTCAAGCCATGTAGGAAGTGAAGCTTAGAAATATAAAAGAAACATTAAAAACAGATAAAAAATTAGGGTAGGAATGGGCAAATAAGGACCCTTCCTCCTAGAAAGAAGATTCTTAGGTGAGGTGTGCTAAGTTAGTTGACAGCCCCTTCTACTTCTGCCTTGGCTACTTTCTTGTTCGTTGTTGGGACAAGGTACCTGACATCCAGCTAAAGGAGGAAAGGTATATTTTAGCTCACAGTTTGTGAAGGTTTCAGTTCATAGTTGCTCCAGAGCAAGTTGGTGTTGCCGAGAGGCATGGAAGGGGAGAAAATGCGCATGGCAGGGCAGGCAGGCAGGCAGGCGGCAGCAGCAGCAGCAAGCCTCCCTTTCCATCCAGGCTAGAAGCCTTTTATTGGTGCCACCCAACCCAGGGTTGGGCTCCTGTCTTCAGTAAATCCAGCCAGCCACAGTGAGAAGTATGCTAAGCCAATCAGTGGACTAATTCAGTACCACAGACCTTTAATCCAGGACCACACACCCAGGACCCAGGGACCTCCCCAAAGCCCACCTGTGAGCCTAGTAGGCTTGGAGGGAACATCCAGACACAAGCCACAGCAGTCTATGCTGCAAGGGCTGACCCCCTGTTGTTTATCCTAAACTTACACGGCCACCTGTTTAACTCAAGTTCCCTGCTTGAGTGTATCTACTTAAGACCAAAAAAAAAAAACCTTGAGTTCCAGTTTTAGAGTCATCCCCTACCCCAAAACCCAAAGTTGTTTATTATTATTATTATTATTATTATATTATTGTTATTATTACTGTTATTATTGCTACTCCTTTCTTAACTTCCTCCTTTTGTCAACAATTTCATTCTTCAACTTAGTGAGATGAGTTTGGGAGTTATGCAATTTATGCTTGACTTAAGTATTAACTCTTTCACTAGGTTGGTTCCTAGGTATTTTGTTTTCGAAACTATTATGAATGGAATTATTTTCCTGAGTTCTTTCTCACCTAGTTTATTATTGGTGTATAGATAAGCTATTGATTTTTAATGTTGCTTTTGTATCCTGGCTACGTGAGCAATAGTCAATAAAGGAGTCTTAAAAATGCTATTTTTAGCTCACACTTCACATATGTATTTCAAGGGCTGGATGTGGCCCATCGGCCACGGGTTACATATCAGGGCATGTACATTGTCAAACGAAGTGATTCAAATGCAGTTCTGCTCTTCTCTCCCTCCTGCTAGGCCCCCACTATCCGCTGGAGAAAGTCTGACACGCTGGCCAGCCTCCATGTGCTCTATGCTGCCTCCCAGCTCTTCCTGGCCTCAGCACGGCCCGCTCCTGCCCGTGCTGCCACGTGGACAAATGGTCCTCTGTTTAGATCTCTTTGCCCTGGTCTCTGCTGTGGTTTTCATCATCAGTAGCTCTGACCCTTGTCATTCCCATCGCACACCTCCACTCAGTGTGCCCTTCCACTGCGGATGTTCCCCAGGCTCCCCGGAACAAGGGACAGATACTCCAGTTCGTGCTCTCTCCTGTCACCTCCGTCTGTTTAAGCCTGCGCCTCCCTCCCTCGGGTGGCAGGTTCTTGGCAGCAGGAAGGCAGGGACTTCTTTTCTTGGCCCAACCAGCGCTCAGCACAGTGCCCACCGTGCAATTAGCAGCCAGCGACTGTTTCCCCGGGGGGAGCAGATGTCCCAGGAGAAGTCAACCAGCTCCACCAAGTCAGCGAAATTCGGCAATGTCATATTGCTGCAAGGGTTCTGAGAGTCTCTCCACCTATCCAAGGCCCCCTTTATCTTTGATAAAAGCAAGGCTCTGAGAGGAGAATCCACGAGCTGGGCACCACTCAGTTCTCTGACCTAATGAAGTCTGAGCTCCCCCCTTACCCTGAGCCCTTTTTGTTTACTCGCCCATATCAGCCCACTGGGGATCAGGGCCAGGTTTCCAGCCATCACCTTGGCAGGGCCGAACCAAGGCATCCTCAGGGCCAGCAGCACGCTGTCCCCGCCTCTCCTCTCCTGGGCACTCCTAAGCACTGGAGAAGAGGCCAGCACCACAGGAGAGGCCTGCAGAGACCGCCAGAAGCTTCGGCATCCCTGGCTGCAGAATCTCTGTAGCAACTGGGCCAGGAGGCTGGGACTGGGCTCGATATGGATTCTGGGGTTTGATTTATAACACTGGGCACTTGTCCCTCACATGTTTTTCCTATGCCTGGGGACACCCAAGGCTAACTGTGGCTTTCTCTTTCTTTCGGGGTGTGTGTGTGTGTGTGTGTGTGTGTGTGTGTGTGTGTGTGTGGAGGGCGTGCAAGAGGAAACGAGGTAGTTCTGAGCCAGCTGCAGGACGAAGAGCCTCGGAGGGTGCTAAGTACTGTCAGAAGAGCACAGATTGTTGCTCGGGCTTCCTTCTTCCACACAGTCATGCACGCACGCAGCCTCCCTGGTGCCTGCTGCAGAGCCGCACTCTGCCCTGGCCACTAATCTTCTTACTCTCACCAGAGTTTCACGCGAGAGGACTTGCCCTGCTCTATGGAGGGGGAACCCGGCTTTGGAAAGACTCCCAGAAGTGCGGAGGTCCCAGTTAGCAAGTGGTGGGGCCTCTGTCCAGATCTGGGAGTTTAATTCCAGCCTTTGTTTCCGCCATGCTTCCCATTTTGCCCAGATGACAACAATGGGCGTGGCAGTCCTGTGGGTCTCAGGCTTTGGCCATGGCTGTCATGGGATCTTTATCCTCTTGCTGCTGTGTCACATTCACAGGGGGCCCCTAGCCCACCAGCCATGCAAACAGCCTTCCTAAAACCAAACCAAACTCCAAGCTATTGTTCAGGCCCACTCTGAGGGTTTCTGTTGATATGCTGACTTCCCAGGATCTGAAATAGGCTCGCATTTACTATAGAGTCTCACTACGTAGATTGGACTCGCAGTGATCCTCCTGTTTTCAGCCTCCCAAACACTGTAGGTGCGTACCACCATGCCCAGTATCAATTTAGGCTCAGCATGTGCCTGGGGTCGGGGCAGGCACGACCAGCCGGGGATTGAATCCCACTCTGCATCTGCCTAAGCAGGTGTTTTAATCTGCTGAGCTATCTGGCTGGCCCTTGCAATGCCTTTTATGTAGCAGAAAAAACAAAGTCCCCACGTGCCACTGCACATGGTCTGAAGGGTTTCCACTTTATCCATAAAACTAAGTTGCAGGTTTTCTGATTCTCCTCACAGAAAAGGAAATTTTAAGAAACATCAGTGAGAGACATACAGGGATGTATTAAGTAAAAATATAAAGAAATAAGAGTGTGAACCCCTCAAAAGAGACCTGGAACTGAGCATTTTTTGTGGGGTCTTGGGAATGTCTTCAAGGTAGGAAATCAAAGATGTCATCTTAGCCACTTTTCACATTTCTGAGACAACACACCCAATACCCAAAGTAAAAGCAAAGGAAGGTTTATTTAGCTCATAGTTTGTAGAGGTCGCAGCCCATAATCGGCTGGCTCCGAGGCATGATGCCATAGCGGGGGGCGGGGGCAGAGGAGAAGCACTTCATGGTGGGCAGGAGGTCGCAAAGCAAGCGAGGCAGCCAACACGCAGCCTTAACAGCTTCTTTCTGCCCCTTTTAATTTTTTTCTAGGCTCCTAGGGCTAGGAGAGCCAAACCAATAGGTGGGCTGCTTCAGTAATCACCCGCACTCAATCCCAGCATCACACATGTAGATCCAGCCACCTCTGCACAAGCCTCACCCATAACCCCTCGAGGCCTGGGAGACATCTAGACTCAAGCGGTAACAGCTACGCATTCTCAGCTCTGTGGATCACCCACCTGAGCACGATCCACGGGGGCCGTGTTGGAATGCAAGCCATTTGCACGTGTTTGAAGTTGAGCTCTCCTGCCCACTAACATGGCATTTCCCTAAGGATGGAGGAAATACAGTTTACAGGTCCAAAGCACAAGCCCAGAGCCAAAGGGACAGGTGACAGGCTTCTTGTGTCTTTAGGACTCTTAAGAGGGTTTGTTTGTTTTTCAGTGACTTTCCTGGAAAGAGAAAAAGTTACTTGTATCCCGAAGTGCTGAATTTTTCCACGATTCTAAAATGCTGCCTCATTGGTTAGGGAGCTGTACCGTGGCTGAGCTGGGACTTGAATCCTGGTCTCTCGTCTCTGGGCCACCTTCTTGCTCTGGGTCCTCTCCCCTGTAATAGAGAAGGACACCTCTGAACCAAATCTCACTCCTTGGCACACAGGGCTACGGGGAGCCGTCTTCCCAGGCTTAGGATACTCCCTGGTTTTGATGGAAACAGTACCTCAGACCAGAAACCAGGAAGCAGAGATTCCTCCTTTCAGGTGTTACGAGTCCTTGCCCGGGCTGTTCCTGGAAAGGGAGCGGGGTCTCGGCCTCTCAGCTTCCTCCACCCTACAGATGAGGCACAGAGCCAAGAGGGAGTCACATCAGAGAAGTGGCAGCTCCCACTGCAGGGTGTGGCTGCAGCTCTCGGTGGCCACTTGCTTTTCCTGCATGTGTACAAGTAGAAGGCTGAGGGCTGTGAGTCCTCCCTCGCGGAACAGGGAGGCTGGTGCCAGCTCCCGGAAGGAAGTGTGTTCTTGTGCTTAGTCTGATGTGTGGAAGATTTCCCGAGAGGCGGAGAGCTCCCTGCCATAGGAGGCTGCAGAGCAGAGACTGCGTCAGCACCCTGAGGGAGTGTGGCGTGGAGATCAGACAGGGTAGCTGAGGGGCTTTAGCGCCTCAGAAGAAGAACCCCATGACCTTAGGACCTAAGGCTCCTGCCTCCCTGTGGGGGAGAAGGGGACAGCTGGGGGTAGCAAATGGTCTTCAGTAGCAGAAACAGAGAACTCCTCCTTGGCTATCCACCTGAGGTTTTGTGGGGCACTAGCTGAAATGTAAGTTGGGGTCTCTTCATTTTACCGAAATTCCTGGGGTGCAGAGTCTCAGGCTGAAAGACTGAAGCACTTAGAGGATGTTATGGGAAGCCAAGCCCAGGAAATGGGTAGAGGCAGTCCCAGGCACTCAGCTGGAATCGATGGTACAGATGAAAGAAAGCACAGGAAGCGGCCAAGGCTCACTGTGGAGCAGCAGGCTGGACATTCACACACATGAAGGGTGGAGACGCAGTGGCCAGAATGCTCACTGTCGAGGCCCAAGGACCTCCTCCAGAGGGAACACAGATCTGAATCCCATCCCATGCTGTCCCTCCCAGGTACGTCTGTAGAACATCTAATTTGGCATCTCTGGGTGAGTTCTGGCATTGCCCAATGGCTACAGGGTCCCCTCTCCTGAGCTCCCCAGTACACCTCCACCCCCAGTTGGTACGTGATGTTCCTGATACCAAGAGGGGCAGGAAGTGGCTTGAACCCCACATCTGAATTTACTGAGCAGGGCAGTCACTCTTCACCATGTCTTCTTCAGCTGGGGCCCAGCCCAGACAGGGCGTGGTTTCCAGTCCTTGCACTCGGCTGTTCATGTGAGTCTGTGTGCACGTACATGTGTCACCTGCCTTCCAGCATCCCTGTGACTCATGCCCACACCGAGGAGCCCACGTCTCATCTATGGGGAGACACCTGGCCCTCACCCAGATGCCATATACCAGAGCTCATAGGGGGAAACTTTATTGGGGTGGGTATTCCCCTGGGGAATCAGATAACAATGAAAGTCACAGAAAAATCAAGCTACATCTACCTCTTTGAGTTTGGCATGCACAGATTTTCATAAATCTTGGTTCTATGATATTCTATGATTGTAGGCTCTGGGAAAGGTCTGTATTGGCTCCTTGTTTTCTTTAACTCTCTCCTGGTCTTCTCAGAGCTGCCTTCATGGCCAGCCTGGCCATCTTAGGTAAGCAATGGGGATCTCTGATGGTCCCTGCTCTGCAGGACACCTGGAGTGAGCGAGGAGGCAGGGACCCTGAGATCTAGGTGTGGATCTCCACCAACTGGACTTCGACCAGTGACTTCACCTGGCTGTCTCAGCTTCCCTGCTCTGTCTGGGAAGAAACCCTTCCTCACACAGTCAGCCCAAGGCCTGGGGTGGAAGAGCTTTGTGAGTTGGTCTAAGCCACGCTGGTTGGTGCTTCACGTGCATGAGTGCCACAGCCGTAGGCAGGTACCACCTCCACCTAGGTAATGGGTTAGGCTTGGGGACCCATAGAAAGACAGGGCCAAGCTCTGCCCTTGGGAGAGTCTCTTCTCATTTCTGGGAGCAGTGTTGGGTGTGTGTGCACCTTCTCAGCCCACCTGTTTTTTAGGGCACAGTCTGCCCTCCTGTAGCTTTTTGGTGATGAGTCCTTAGCATGCTTGCCTCCCCATCTCTGATTCTTCCCTTTGCTCACCATATAGGGAGAATGGGAGGGGCCTCCAGCCATCATCTCATCCAGGTGGCAGCTGAGGCCAGGGAGTCCCAAAGGGGTCTTAATGGCCCCAAGTCCACACAGCAAGATGGCAGCCAATATGAGACCAGGCCTCTCACCTGCTTTGTTTCTGTTGCATCAAAGTCTTACCAAGGTTTAATGTACATCTATGCTTGCTATGTGGATAGGAGTTCACACCAAGTAAATGTTACTAAGCTATTAAAAACAGAAGGAATGAGCTTTGTTTTGGCTACCTTATTTGGCATAGAAATATGTAGATTTTTATCACACGTCCCCTTCTTTATGGAAAAAAGTCTCCATTATTCCTTTATGGGAACTTGAATGAATCAAGGAATTCACACCTTCATCAGAAAGAAAACACAAACAGAAAAAAAATGTGTATATGTACAAGATAACTAAGATCATGGTACTGCTAATTTCTACTAGTTCATCAAAAGGACCAGCTAGTGCTTCTATTGTTTGATCAATTTTTCTAGTCATCAGAGCAACTACTCTGCCGGTGAGGTGGCTCAGTGGAATAAGTGCTTCTCGGGCAAGTGCAAGGGCCTGAGTTCAATCCCTGGTTCTGCAAAAAAAAAAAAAAAAAAAAAAAAAAAAAAGATAACAATATGCAATATAATAACCATTGTTTATTTCTTGCCGTCTTGTTGTAAAATTCTGTATTTTTTAATTGTCTTTTAAAAAAATAAATAAAAACAGGGCTGGCAAGATAGCTCAGTAAACTAAATGCCTGCATAGGCAAGCTCAGAGAGAAGATTCAGTCCTCAGCACAACCTGCTGCACCAGCCCTGCCCCTAGGCACGCTAAACTGTGACCGAGACCCCGTGTGGTGGTACAAGCCTATAATCCCAGCGCTGGGGAGGCTGAGACAGGAGAATCACTACGAGTTCAAGCAGCATAGCGAGACCTTGTACCAAATACATACAATAAATAAATAAAATAAAAACATAACCAAATAAAATCTCAGAGAAAAAGAAATTAAAAACCCTTTGGCACAGAGACAGGACAAGTGTCCTGTCCTAACGAGAGGAGAGAAGCTAGCTAGAGAGGGAGCCCCTGTGTGTCACTGTTCAGATCACCACCTGCTCACTGTGGCTCGAGAGCAGGGTGGCCGGGAGAAGAACAAGCTGCAGAGCTCCCGACACATCATGGGCATGCGCAAGTGGGAGGCCTGGTACGATGCGATGTCCTGGTGCGCACACATGCACCAGGTCACCGTGCGCATGCCCCCGGCGTGGCACCTGTGGTAGTGCAACCCTGCGGAGCTGCTTCTGCTCCCAGCAATGAATTGGAAAAGGACAGCCTGGAGAGAACGCTGGAGGGGTCCAGAGCTTCCACCTCGTCCAGACAGCTTGGTGGTCCTGGGTCATCTGCCCTGCTGGAGCTCAGCCACAGGAAGGGTGGGACTAAGCCTGGAGAAGCCAGTGCCCGGAGAACAGCTCCCTGGAGCCTGCGATCCACACCGGCTGCTACAGGCCTGACTCTCCAGGCGGGGCCGGCCTTCTGACTGCCCACAGGCAGGTCGTGGCCATGGTCCCCAGCTTTGCCGGAAGTTTCTCTCCCTGAACTTCAGGCGGTCTTCCACGTGGGACGCTGAAGGCGACCTGGAGCCTTCTGTGGTCTACAGCAGGTTTTATTTGGCCGCAGTTATTTTTTCCCCCAATAATTTCAATAGCTGCCAATATGGAAACATTAGACATTTTCACATTAAAAACAAATTTAAAAACCCACAAACCTGGCCTTTCTTGAAAACTTGGGAAATCTGACCACACTGGGCCAGGCTCCTAGAAGCCACCCTCACTAGCGCAGGCGGAGTGGCTGCTGGCCTTGGACCAGGATGTGTTCACCGGGCCCCACCCAGCCATCTCCATCCGCTTTGAGGCTCCATGACCCTGTGGCTTGGGGAGGGTGACTTATATCCAAGTTACCTCGATTTCATAGATGACGGAGCTGAAGACTGACTTAAAATTTAGCCAATAAACTTCTGAGAGCTCTTTTTCCAAAAGCTGGCCCACAGGAAATGCCTGCTTTTGGGGTGCCCCTGCCGCACAGCCGCCCCTCCCCCACAGCCACCCTTCCCCTCTGCCGCCCCTCCCCTACAGCCACACCAGGCTTCAAGGACCCAGCAGTCAGGTGACCCTTTTCCCACCAGTTCACCACTCTGGGGCCTGTTCTCTTCCTTCAAGTCTTTTTTTTTTTTTTTAATTTAGGACAGTGTCTATAGGGTGTATAAGGTCTCACTACGTAGATTAGATTTAGCGATTCTCTTGTTTTCAGCCTCCCAAGTGCTAGGATTACAGGCACATGCTGCCACGCCCAGTCTTCTTTCTTGTCTTTATAAGACCTTGGGAGGTTGGGCAGGCCTCAGACCTGGCCCCCAGCCTGGACTCCAGCGTCGCTTTTCAGTGTAAGTAGCTGCCTCTCGCTGTTCCCTGGGAGCATTGTCATTCTGTAGATCCTGCGAGCCCTGCTGTGGGGCTCTGCATATGTATAGATCTAATTTTCACACAACAGGCTTTGGAGCAGATGGGACCCAGACCAGCCTGTAAGGCTTCTCTGGGGAAAGAGGTGGTTTTGAACCAGCCGCTACTGCTGCCAGCGCTCAACCATAGGCAATTAAAAAAAAAAAAAAAAAAAAACCTAAACTAAAATCAACAACAACAGCAACACACACACACATACAAACTCAACAAAACCAGTTTGCCTTGCTCCCTCAAACCAGATGACAGATGGTATGGAACCAATAAAACACAGATTCAAAACGTTTGTTTATTTAACATTGAATGGAATATGGCTTTGTGGTCCCTTCCAAGGAAACACAACCTTCCAATCAAGGAAAGGAGGAGAAGCCTGAGTCAAACCTCTGGGCAGTATTTGAAGGGACCTCCTCCTCTGGGAGAGCCTAGTAAGGAGCAGATGAAGCGCTGGGCGAAGCCTCTGGGCCTGTTTACCTCTTGGGGAGAAACTCCAGGAGGTCTTCATCCTGAATGCTTTTGGTCCTATTGGTAAGGCAGCCCACCGCAACAAGAACATTCCTGCATCATTTCTGAAACAGCTGTGAAGATGTTGTCATGGGCCGTGGGCTGAAGAGACCGAGACCGTGAGAAAAGGCTCTCTGTTTCTCTGCTTTGGTTTTGGGATATCAGAGAACAGCTCTGTAGTGCAGCATATTTCCATCTTCGCTTTGGCTTCCAGGACGTTCAGCGCGATGCTGTATGCGGAGATTAAATAACGATTTGTATTAGTTAAGAATCTCTTTGGAGTGGCAGATATCTAACCCAAACTATTTAAAATAAAAGGATAATTTATCAGGTCAAATAAGGGCAGAGGACATCTAGGATTGCTACAAAAATCTGAGGGCTCCCATTTCTAGATCTCAAAATACTCTTTTCACAAGGAAGTCACCGATGCTCCCTACCGACCCACAACATGTGGTCCTGGTGCAGCAAACTTGGAAATCTTGGAAGTTCACGCTGCAAAGTCTTCTGGGAGGAATCTGGTTGGACCACATGACTGCTCTCTAATCCAATCATAATAGCCAGAGACTTGAGGCACTTTGGCCCTTCCAGGCCATAGGTCCCAGAAGGGAAGAGGAAGGTTAACTGCCCTAGGCATGAGGAAATACATTACCTACAGGAAATGGGAGAGGCAGAATTTCTCTCCCATGCAAATAGATGACCATAGCTCAAAATTCCCATACAGCTTTCCAGCCTCTGCTTTTCATATCTGTTCTCATTGGCAGGCTTTATAGGAAGGAGCTGCTTTTGAGCTCACCCGGGCTGCAGACCGAATCTGCTGCTCTGTGGCGTTGTGCTACCTGTGGCCTAGAGACCATCCCAAGGTCCCAGAAGCCACCCAGCAGTTTCTAGAGACCTGGGTTGCCTCCACCTGATTGTTCCCCCACCCCAAAGCTCAGCCAGGTTCCAGACTCACCATGCAGCTTGTTGAAAGCAATTGCCATTGTACTGTCCTTGCCGAAATAGCACAGCCTCATGGCCAGAGTCACATCCCATCAACTTTACTGTGTCTTGTTAGCTAACAACAAGTCATGGATTCTGTCAGGGCTGGGAATTATTAGGATAATAACAACTGATGCATTTGAGCACTATTAGGGTCCTTCTCCCCAACCTCAGACAACACCCATCATCCATCACACACTTATGTCTATGTGACAAGAGCTCTGCCCTTGGTGGCAGCATGATGGTCCCTCATACAGCCCAGTGGGCATGCTGAACCCATCAACAGTGGCCCTAGAGGGCTGGCCAGATAGCTCAGTGGATTAAAGTGCCTGCAAGCAGGCACAGGGGCTGGGGGTGCGATCCCCAGGCCTGCCATGCTGGCCCTGCCCCCGGGGTGCACTGAAATGGCAATTGAGACTGGCTGTGGTGATGCACGCCTGTAATCCCAGCTCTTGGGAGGCTGTAAGCAGGAAGATCACTATGAGTCTGATCTAGTAGTGAGACCCTGAACACCCTGTAGACCCTTCTCTAAAATACAAAAAAAAAAACCAACAAAGCAGTGGCCCTAGAGTCAGGACATGCAGGAGGTTGCAGGTCTGGAGGGTCTAGGGTCACACAGCATTTCTTCTTGGGCTGGGGACCATATCAGGAGAAGACACAGAGGCAGACACAGCCTCAATGGATGCATGTGGAGCCAACAGGAAGACAGTGTCCCTGACGAGACCAGGATGTGGCATGGAAGAGCAAGGTGCTTGTGGAGAGCCAGGATGAGTCCGGCCACCCCATGAAACAGCCCTGGGGCAATATTGTGAGGCCAGAACATGGGTGTGGGGGAGTTCAAAGTGAGCTGTAGAAGTGTGTCTTCCTTCAGGGCCACCTCAAGGTCACTGTGGGGAGCTGGGGCAGGGATGTCACCAGCTCGGGGACTGGGCAGGGAAGACCCTGAGGTAGGAGCCCAACCAGAGCAGAGATGACAGATGGAAAGCCTGATTTGACTGTGCCAGGGAGACATCCCTGCTTACCCCTTGCTCCCACAGCAGGCTGACTGAGCCTCGGAGAACACTTGGTAAGGCCAGCCATCAGAATGGCAGCAAGAAGAAAAAGTCTCCACAAGCCCTGTTTTACTGCCCTTGACCTTGCAGCCAAGCTCAAAGAACAAAATCTGCCATCTATTAATCTGTTACAACTTGACAAAAGAGACTTTGATCAGGGGTTGTTTTTCCCCCCTTCAAAGTTTCCTGACGACACATAATAGCCCATTTCAGCCCCAGGCCCGGAAGCGAGGCCATCACACTCGGCTCCTTGCAACCCTAGGGCCTTCCCCCGCTGTGGCTTTCTCTCCGCCCTGGTATTAATTGGCCGGTAAGTGGTTACATGTGCTCCTTTTCATGTGTCAGTTGGGGTCTGTTATTTGAACTTCACAGCTCTTTGGGAACGCAGACACTGTGCCCTGGTTTGGGCTGTGGAAAGGAAGCAGAACATGGGTCCAGAGCGCAGCTCACAGCCACCTCTGGGTTTTCCCGAGGTGCTTCCCACTTCACCCCCTTCCCCACCCCATCTCACCCCTCTGAGCCAGGCCCATCCCAGCTGAGCAGCCCCACCTTCAGAACCATGGGCCCTGATGGCCAGCAGTGACCTCAGGCTGAGCCTCAACTGCAACTTCTTACTTTAAAGTAAATAAACTATTTCCCCTCTCTCTAGCAGAAGTGACGTTTTCTGAGGTCTATCCTGCGCAGATTTTTCACATATGTTCTCTCATTTCACTCTCAAAAGAATTCTTTGAGTTAGGAACCACATGGCCATCATTTAGGTGGGGAAACTGACTCCTGGAGACAAGCAGAAAAGTTCCCGAGGTCAGATCCCCCAGGGACAGGTGCTGTCTCAGACATTTTCCCTGCTCTGTGGCCTCAGGAGGGTCAGCTGTCTCTTCTGTGCTTCTGTTCGCTGGTGTGGGGCTGGTAGGAGTCCCTCCTTCAAAGTGTGATGTGGACTAATTTAATGCTTGAACAGTGACTGGCACACAGAAAGTAGTTATTAAACATTAGGTGCTGCTCTAAAAGAAGCACTGTAGGGCTGGCGACATAGCTCAACAGACTAGGTGCCTGCTTAGGCAAGTGCAGGAGCCAGGTTCGATCCCCAGCACCACATGCTGCCCTGGCCTTACCCTCAGGCATGCTGAGCTGGGCCACTGAGTCCAGAAGTGGTGGCACATGCCTATAATCTCAGCACTGGGGAGGCTGGAAACAGGAGAATCACTACAAGTCTGAACTGTGTAGTGAGAACCTGTACTATATACACACATACATACATGCATAGAAAAGAAGGAATGTAGCTCAGTGGGTTAGAAACTGCTTCTGAGACGAGATCTCAGTAGTGTGATCTTAGCTATTTCAGTGATCACCTGTGGGAATACAGGTAAGCAGGTTATTTTTGGGGTGACTGGTCCTTTATCTACATGAGGGGTGTTTCTAGGCTCTCTGAGTTAAATCATTAGTTCTCATGTGATTATCTTGTAAGTTCCACTACCTGGAAAGCCCCATTAGCTCTGTGGGCATTCTCATGAGTGTCTTCTTTTAATGCTGAATGGATTGCAAAGGGTGGCACATTTTACCATCATAGAAATAAAAAGCCACAGAATACAAGGGAAAAGCTACCCAAAGATTAATTTTAAAAGACTGGGAGAACAAAATGAGAATCGAACAAAATGCTGAAATATGAAAATCAATGGAGCAGAAGAGTTTGGTTTTTTAAAAAAAAAATTAGGTAATACGATGTGTGAGCCAGAAGGAGAATGCTCAGGAAGTAAAATAAAAAAGATAAGCAGACTGAGCTAGAAGAGAAAGGAAGAAAGTGGAGAACACGTCCAGTCTCTAGCATTCAGAGAATGAGTTTCAAAAGAGAAAAATGGAGACAACTGAGGAAGGGCAATATTTCATGGAAATAAAACTGACGTTGGCTGACCAGCAAAATTCCCAGAACTCAGACTACGAGTTTACTCGTCTGAACTCACCACACGCTCAACACAGCAGTGGACAAAAACATCCTCATCCAGACAGACGACTGTAAAATTTCAGAATATCCTGGATAGAGATATTGGAAGCTCTCAGAAATTAAAAATGAACAAACAGCACAAAATGATTGTTTTAGGGTACAGGATGCCTTTGGATTGCTCAACAGTAGTTGTGCAGGTCGATGTAGACTATAGGATTCTATACCCAGCCAAACTATCGCTCAAGCAGGGGCTTCTCAGCAGCAACACTGAAAACTAGAAGCAAAAAAGTAACCTCTTCAAAATCTATACAGAATTTACACCCAAATATCATTCTAGCTGGTGACCTAAAGACATTTATAAAAAAATGCAAATCCCTGAGAACTTGTCTTCCGCTCGTCTCAGGAGTCCCCCGGGGAGATTGTCCCGCTACGATGAGCTGAGCAAACTGGCACAGCGCGTGGCCCCTGGAGCACTGTATCCAAACCTGGTATCTGTTAGATAACATTCATCGCCTTGTGATGTCAAAGTGCGCTGGAAGAGTGCTGGAAGGTCACCCCTGCCCAAGTTAGCCATAGCTTCCACGCTGAATGGATTGCAAAGGGTGGCACATTTTACCATCATAGAGATGAAAAGCCACAGAATACAAGGAAAAAGCTACCCAAAGATTAATTTTGCTCCAGCGTGGAGCAAACTGACCAACATGCTCCTGATGGTTGCATACAGCAAAACGCAGATGTGCTTTCCCAGAGGGGCTTCATCTTGGGAGGCCAACAGGATGACCACGTTAATCACAGCTACATACCTTTTAGTGACCTCACGTGCCTCTGAGGAAAGACTTGGGGCTGTGTCCTCCATCAGCCAGGCAAGTCACTTGGAAGCATTTCCTCCTCTTCCACCCACCCTTACACTCCCAGACCCTTCCAGCTGCTCCTGTGCTTCCTGCTGCCTCAGGATCTCTCTCTCTGTGTAGTTGCTTCTGCCTGGGACTTTCCCTAGCATCCTCCTTTCCTTCTCTTTGCTGCTCTCCACTCGACCCCTGATTCCTGGCAAGGTTGTCATTTCTGCAAAGAAGTGTCCCCTCGACCTAAAGTAGCTTAGAGCTCCAGTGCTATGCTGTCAGAGCCCCAAATACATTTGATTATTGGTTCAGTGGAACAGCTGCAATTGTTTGTACCCTCCCTCCCTCCCCTCCTTCCTTCTTTTCTTCCTTCCTTTGCTTCTACTTACTGAGTTCCTATTCTAGGCCAAATTCTGTGGCCAAACAGAACTCCCTTCTCCTCAGCCAGTGGCCTCTCTAGGGCCTGCTTGACATCTTACTAACCAGCACACATAGAAAGGACTCCTGTTCAACTTTTTAATGGTTCCTGCTTCCTAATGCCTGATGTGGAGCTGCTGGAAAATGGCCTTTAATGTATATTTGGTGAGAACTAAAAAGCGCACCAGTGACCTCCCTGAGACAGAAGATGGGGCTGGAGGCCCTGTCCTGCTCCCAGTAAATGTGCATAAAGATCTCCTTGAAGTGCTGGCAGGAAACAGAGATGCTGACAAGCACTTTAGTGTGAGGTTAAAGGTGGAGGATGGCCGCACCCCAGTGGGTGGGCGGAAGGTGCTGTGGTTTCTTTCATAAAGGACTGTCCCCCACCTCTCACCCTTTGGCCCCATTCATCTGGCCCTGTAACCAGGCAGCCTCCAAAGGAACAGCGCCTGAAGGGGTGAGGGGAACATATGGGTCACTGGGTGACTCATCCAGAGAAACAGCTTCAGGCCTGGTGGTTCACCCCAGGGCTGATTCTCGGCTCGCTTCTCCAGGGGCCAAGCAGCCCCTTAATTTCACTCTGAGGTTTAGGTTTTCCCCTGACGCTCCCACAGACACTTAGCCAGGACGTTCTGTGTAAGTGTGGGAAGTCCTGGAGTGGAAGAGGAGATGGGGTGGGGGAGGAAAAGGGTGCTGGTGGGGGACATGCAGCAGACCCTTCTGAAGGGCTTCAGCATAATCCTCCTGCACTCAGTTATTTTCCCCTCAGGGTTCCTTGCAAAAGAATCTTAACAGGAGGCCAAGGGGAAGGAAGGATCTAGCTCCCCTCCCCTCAGGTGGAGAGAGGAGTAAAATTAGGAAGGACCTAGCCTTCAGCTCCACAGGTGTGCAGTGCTTTCTAAATAAAAAGAAGGAGCATGGGGTCTCACAGAAGAGCCCTACCACTCTTGTCTCATAAGCAGCAGACAGGAGCTCACTCTGTGCTAGGCTTGAGATAGGCATCAGACATCTGTCTCTTCAAACGTCACTGCACGCCTGGTCCCCATGCCCCCTATGTGATAATCTTTGTGCCTGTCTCAGAGATTCATGAAGATTACCCCAGACAGAGCTCTCTTTGTGTGACAGGGGTCCCTATGCCCATCCAGTGAAGCTGGTAATTACAATGAAAACTTTGCTCCCAGTTTTCTAGGTATATCTGAGCTGTGTGTCTACCAAGAGTTGTTTGGGTCTCCAGCGTGTACCCATTGCTCTGCAAATTGTTCTATGATGTGATGAAACACAAGTGTGAAATGCAGGCTTGGGTCTGTGCGAGCTCAGTAGGTGCTCTGGGGACAAAGACGCAGGTGATTACCAACTTACTTGTGAACTGAGTGTGAGATGACCTATAAAAGTTGAAAAAGAAAAGTGAAAACAGAGTCTGTGGTGCGCAGTTTCAAGCTCTCATGCTACAACAGAGACTAGAAATTGCTGATATTTTGTGTCTGTGCTTTATCTGGGAAAGGAACTCAGGAGTCAAAATTGGATTGTTTAGACAAGATATCATGTCTACATCTTGTCCTCTGAATAACTACAATGTGTTAATTGCTGTAACCTTCCTACCTAACCTGTTTTGAAACTGTTTTACTGCTATTTTATCTTTTCTTCTCATTAAAATGAATGTTAAAAAAAAAAGTCAAAATTCTATCCAGTTTAGCTTAAAGATGTTTAGTTGGTTTTATTTTCAAGCCTAGAATGGGGAGCTACAGGACGTGATAAACAATGTAGCAAATATTAAACTTTTGACTTAATATAGTAGATGACAAGGGCCAAGGAGACAGCTCAGCAGACTAAGCGCCTGCTTAGGCAAGCACAGGGACCAGGGTTCGATCCCCCACACCACACGCTACACCAGCTCTACCCCTAGGCCTGCTGAGCTGGCCATGGAGATCGGGCGTGGTAGTGCAAGCCTGTAATCCCAGCGATGAAGAGGCTGAAAATAGGAGTCTGAGCTGCATAGTGAGGCCCTATACCTAATATAAGTGACGACATTGTCAAGAAGAGTAGAATAAGTATATTCCAAAGGAGCAGGAGTTTATTGCGTATTCTGAGTGAATTCATGGCAACGTGTTCCTTACTGCAGTCCGATACTGTCAGTCACCCCTGGATCAACCACGTAGGACAGTTTCCGTCCAATAAAAACACGACTGCCTCATCCGTGTTATTCACCTGACTTGGCACCATATGATGTCTAGCTCGTCCCCAAAGTGAAAATGACCACGAAAGGTGAATGCTCTGCCCGTACTGACAACAAAACCAGGGCAGCACTCACTAAAGAGGACTTTAGAACTGCTCCAGAAAGTAGTGAGAATCGTGGCGTATGTGCATGGAGGTGAGCGGCCGCATTCCGACGGAGATGAATGACGATGTATCTTTGCGATATTAGATCTTTCTTTCATTTATATATTTGGTACAGGGCCTCACTATGCAGCTTGGGCTCAGAGTGATCCTCCTGTTTTCAGCCTCTCCAGTGCTGGGATACAGGCACACAGCACCACACCAGGATCTGGGGGCCAGCTCAGCATGCCCTGGGTGTGGGCTAGTGTGGCATGCAGGACCGGGGATCAAACCCTGGTCCCTGCACTTGCCAAAGCAGGTGCTTAACCCACTGAGTAAACATATATATTTTTAAATTTTAAACATTCACTGTAGATTTTGGTTTCACCTGCTATTTTGTCTTTTCTTCTCATTCAAATGAATTTTAATGAGACTTTATTCCATCCAGCAGCATGAACTTTCCGATGGGCTGCGTAGAAGAGACTAGATTTATAGACGGAAAAGGACTGAGGAAAGCAGAAGCAGAAGTAGGTTGCTGTTTCAAAGGGATATTTGCTGTAAGCAGAGAGAAAGAAAAATAGAAAAAAAAATCACTGATGGCCGGCAGGTTACTTCAAGCCACTTGTGGAGGTAGAGATTAAGGCAGAGGAAATCTCATCACTAAGCTGGTGGAAACAAGCCCATTGGGGAAGCTTGGCTGTTATCTCTGCTGACTTCTCAGAAGGTCAGATAACCGCTTGGCTTAGGTTTAGGACTAGAACCATGACACAGGTGACTTTGTCTGGATGATTGTTAGGGCTCTGCATGGGAGCTTAGTCCAAAACATTAACATCTTTTTTTTTTTTTTTTTTTTTAAGTTATAAAGGGTCCCCAACAACCAACCCAGTGCATCTCTGCATTCTGTGGCTTCTTTGGGTAGGGTGACCCTGATGATGCAGGGTGTCCTCAGGTCAGGAGGGCATGGGTGGGCCCTCAGTGCTTCTCAGTGAATTAAGCAGGAACCCACAGAGAGCTGAGGACTTCAAGGCTGAAAACGCTTAGGGGCCCCTAGGCCCAGGCTCTGAGGGGTGCACACCCTCCTGCGCCCTACAGCCATGCTGTGGCCCAGGCTGCACTGGCTTGCTCCCTTCATAGTGGAGTATGATGCCACCAGCTGACGCCACTGGCATTCAGTGGCCCCTGGCTGGCGTCACAGGCACCCAGTGACTCAACACCACTGAGACCAGAGCCTGGTAAGTGCTGAGTTGCATTCTGGTAAGCAGGATTGGCTCGCATGCCTGTACTTTCTAGAAGGTTCAAAGCATCCTCTTCTTCCTCCAAGGTTGAAAAGCTCCAGTATTTACTATTAGTTAACAAGAACACAGATCTGGAAAGAAGCAAGCACAGGGTCTCAAGGCATCTTTTTGCCTAGCAGGATGGGGTCTGCCTATCCACTCCGGCCATTCTTTATTCTTTCCTGCAGTCTCCTAACCCTGTGGTTGACCCCCTTCCAAAGAGATCTACTTACAGCCTCAATTTCTGCAGATTTCTGACAAAATTCTCTACGATCCTTGTTTTAAATTTAAAAGGTAAAACACCATAGCTTAGATAAGATAAATCCTAATTCTAGCATTTTCTAAAGCTCAGACCTTGGACTATATAATTAGCTTTTCTAAAAGCTGTGTTTTTTCTCATTTGTATAGTGGAAATTAAAGTAGCTCATTGTGATGGTTCATTTATTCAACAATAATTTTAGTGGGGTTTTTTTTGTTGTTGTTTTTTTTTTTTTTTTTAGTATGTACAAGGTGCCTCAAAGTACTGTGAGTAGTTGCCTGGGACAACCAGGGACTTTCTGGTATAGCCACAGGAATAAAGCTAGGCTGGTTGATTGATGGGCTGAAGCAGGGGTTGGCAGAATTTTTTTTTTTTTTTCTGTCAAGGGCCAAGCAGGGAATATTTTCCAACTTTACTCTGCCATTAGAGTGCAAAACCTGCCATAAAATATAGAGAAACAGCTGGTCTGGGTGGCACATGCCTATAAATCTAGCACTCAGGAGGCTGAGGCAGGAGGGCTGTAAGCTCCAGGCCAGCCTTAAGTGCAGGAAGTTTTTCCCAAGTGCCCCACACTGTGCCTGAGCACCATTCCTCCCTCTTCATTAGGGCTGGCATGCTGACGTAGGCCTCAAGGTGGCTTCCTCAGTGCTCCTGACCCGCTCCCTTCAGAGCACAGTATGACATGAAAGGCATTCGGGCAGGCGTCACAGGCAGGCACACCAGAGACACGCCCGACCCTAGGCCCACGTCAGAACTATCTTCTTAAGTTCTAGAGATGGCCGGGGACCAGGCAAGTGGCCCAGACGCCGAGATCTGAAGGAAGAAGCTCAGAATGGGCCCCTCCAGCTTTGACGCCCTGTGGTTGTCAGGGGGTGGAGGAAGCCCCCGGGCCTCTCTGGGCTGGGCTGTGGTGGGAAGGAGAATGGTGGTGGTGGGGATTGTTATCTCGTCTGCAAGGACGCGGCAGGATGTGGTTGGCCTGAACTTCCTGTAGATGGGGAGCCCGAGACACGAGGAGAGTGTCACAGCCGGGCAGCACGCAGCCCACATGCCCAGAGTGTGCTCGGGTCCTGGAAACGACAGCCTCGCCCACCTTGCTGTGACCTCAGTGTCTGCGTACAAAATACATCACTGGCGAGGACTGGGCGTAGGATAATGATGTGACCTGTAGTGACAGGACATTCTTCACGGCAGGACATTTTCTTTCAGTGGAATCAGTGGCCCCATTTTGAGTGGTCAGAGGTGAAGAGGCAGCTTTTGCTTTGTGCGTTGGGTTTTATCAGTGATTTCCTGCTTCTTCCTGGGGGAGGGCAGGGAGGCCACTGTCCTTGCTGGGCCTCACTTTGCTGTCTGTGGCAGGGACACAGATGGCCCTGTGGTTCCTGCCCCCTTTCTCGGGACTCTCTGGGCAGCTGGAAGAGACCAGGGGAGGATGAGAAGCATCCTACTGCTTAAAAGCACGTGGACCGCCAAGCACGCAGACCACCCTATCTGGGGGTAGGGCTGCTTCTTCGCACAGTGACCTTGCTTTCCATGTGTTCTTTTCAAAAAGACAGGAAACAGGATCTTTGGAAGGCTTTCTTAGCTTTGGTTTATTTTCCTCTGACCAGTTTTTCAGGAGATACTTGCTGGATACCCACTGAGCACCCAGCTCTGTACTAGGTGCAGAGGAGGACAAGGTTCTGAAGGAAGCCTGGTCCCTAGTGGGAGGGCTTGCAGCCTTGTTCGGAAGAGAATGCTTGCATGTGCCTGGAACCGAAAGAGCAGTGTGTGGATGGGGACCAAGTGCAAAGGATGTGGCCTTGCTGAGTGCTCTCATGCATGCAGCCACCGTCCACTTTACGAAGCATGCTGTTGATCATGATTTATTTCGTATTCAAAATTGTCCAAACAAGAAAGCCTCAATTTCACCCAAGAGCAAACCGAACGTAGTAATTCCTCTGAGGTAAGACAGGAGGAAAGGGGCCAAGTTGGACCCCCAGTTTCCTTTTCTGGGTGCCAAAGAGTCCTTTGGTCTCCCTAAGATTCCCACTTTCCTTCTTTAAATTACAATAGAACAGTGCCAAACACACACTGCATCAGAGTGACAGGGGTTACAGCCACCCTGGAGGGAGGCTTCTGTGGCCTCCGGTAGCAGGCAGGTAAGGGGCCGAGTGGAACAAGGGGTGAGTCAGGTCCAGTGGGTGCATGGATAATAAGAAGGGCAGGTGACATACAAGATGGCATTCCTGGGAAGAGATAGTATGATGTGACAGTAAGAAAGGGCATGCAAGGGTCCAAGGCATACCAGAAAGCGGCCAGAGCTGGGGTACCCAGAATGGGCATTGGCAGCAGCCAAGGAGGCGCTGGAGATAGGTTCTTCCAAGAGCCGCAGCACGCTCTTCACTTTGCTGGAGGTGACAGTCCCACCATTTTCTCTTTGACGTCCTTGTCTCCTGCAACCACAAGTCCACTCATAATTGAACCCAGGAGTAATCAAATCAAAGAGCTGTCTGAAGTCTTAGCCCAAAGATAGAAGTCTGCCACTTCCGACTTTTTCCTTTAAAACTGTCAGGTGGCTGCAGAAACAGGAACAGCTCTGAGGCGGCAGCAGCTCTGACTCACCAGGAGCACATCAAAGTGGCAGCCACGATAAGAGGCAGGCAGGAGCGCTGCGTGGGAGCAGAGTTTTCCTGCTACTCTTTGAGGCTTGGGGCCCCTCTGGGCAGCCTCAGTGTGGAAAGAAGTGTGTGGTTTAGAGATTGGATGACTCACCCAGTAGGTACAGTTTGGGAACAGCGATGTTGGCCTGCTCTGCTCTGCTCTGGCTC
>PVKA01005503.1:65088-90128 GCA_004027165.1 Ctenomys sociabilis
TTTTTTTTTTTTTTTTTTTTTTTTTTTTTTTTTTTTTTTTTTTTTTTTTTTTTTTTTTTTTTTTTTTTTTTTTTTTTTTTTTTTTTTTTTTTTTTTTTTTTTTTTTTTTTTTTTTTTTTTTTTTTTTTTTTTTTTTTTTTTTTTTTTTTTTTTTTTTTTTTTTTTTTTTTTTTTTTTTTTTTTTTTTTTTTTTGTGCTTATTTTAAGTCTCATGACTTGGTTTTGGTGAGAACTGGACATTTGAGTCTAATGAAATATTAACTCTGTATATCAGATTATTCCCTGGGTTTTGCTCCATTTTGGTGTTTTATTTTTTACTTTTAAATGCTGTTTCCATGATAAGGAACCTCCTGGGATATAAACCTCGGGTCTCCTCATATTTTCTGGGCCTTCATCTTTTCTTCCATATTCTCAGGGACTTGATACTTTCCCCCTAGCAGTTAGTTCCTTTTGAATATCCTGGTATTTAATATCTCGCTTACAAAAATCAGGGACAGCAATGGGAGGCACTAGGCCCTTTAAAGGAAATTCAGCTGAGTTGAAGGAACTTGTTACAACAGAAGAGAGTTGCCGCAAACATGGACCCCCTCCTCCGCACTTCAGGGAGTGGGGACAGCAAGCCATGACGGGTACATAGATGCCCACCTCTGCAAGACAGGATCTGTTCTGTCCATGCTAGTTCCTATTAGCTGCACTTAGACTCTCCAGAAATGCATGCATCTGCCAAGGGACTGGGCTGCTGCTCCAGAAACTGACTGACATTGTCCTCAATTTACCACCTCAGCTTTTCTCCACAAGTTGTGAGCTTCTAGACTCCAGCACTTCCAAATCCCTCACACCAGACGGACTCCCAGAGAACCACTGTGTCTGGGTAAGGAGGTAGATTCTTGCTTCTGCTTTGTTATTTTCTCACACTTCCATAAATACGTATATATTTATATACATTTTCATACAACTACACACACACACACACACACAAATATTAGTATTTGTGTAGTAAGATCATATCCACTATTATTGCCTTTTCATCCAATGAAGTCACTAGTCATTAGTGTCTTTAATTCTTGATGGTTAAGTGATTTTTCTTTGGATGACTGTATAATTATTGGTTTAACTACATCTTTGTTATTGGATACTTTAGCCCATGTCTACTATCAAACTGTCAAACCATGCTGTAGCAAACACATGCACACAAAAAATGGAACTGGGTGGCCAGGTCAGTGCCATGCTGTCTCTCCAGCTGGTCCTCTCAGGTATGATGGCCTCCTGTGGCCCACATTCTGAGATGGAGAGTGACAAGGATGACACGAGACACAGGTTGCGTAGTTCACTTAAGTCATTAATATCAATCAGAAGAGTTTCCCTCTGCACCATGAAAAGCCATCACTTTTAGACCCAGATTTCCTGGTGTCTTCATACAGGTTGGGAGTATTATACACAGAGCCTTCCTTCTGAACTTCCTGTGCTAGTCAACCTGTGCTCTGCTTGTTAGCAAACGTAACCTCAATTGAAAAGTGGACTGTTGTTTTTGTGAAGGATACGCAGCAGAAATGCCGGAAATCAACTGCAGTAGTCAGTGCATGTGCTGGACTCAGAGGAATGCTGTGTATGTCAGCTGTTGAGCTACACACCTCCATGTGTGTGTGTGCTTTATCAGATAGCAACAAGGCTCCCTGCTCCTCACCAGAGAGCTACCCTGTGACTCCGCCTCCACTTCAGCACTACAGAGTTCATGTGAAACAAGAAGTAACACTTTCTGTGAGTGCCTCAAAAAAAAAAAAAATTATACCTATATTTTGCTCTGGTCTCTCATTATTTTATTAGGAACAAAGAATGAAAACTGTTTAGGTGTACTTACTCTGATTAGCTTTTTGTTTGTTTGTTTGTTTGTGGTGCTGGGGAATCAAATCCAGGGCCTCATGTATGACAGGCAGGCACTCTGCTCTGCTACTGAGTTGCATCTGAGCCTTTGAAGTACACTTGAAAGAACAAGGGGACAGTAAGTACCCAGGGAGGTGTGAGGGGACATTAAGTACCCAGGGAGGTGGGGGGGACAGCTTGAGCAAAGTCTGCACATGCATGCGTGCACACGCGTCTGATGTTCACATTGCACACTATAAAAATGTTCCAGCTCTGCTTTTTCCTGGAGTCTCCCCCACACCCCACGCCACCTACCCCCGTACCCCTGTCCCAGCCTTTGGAGCAGAAGTCCTGGCTCTCAGAAGTCCTGGGCCACGATGCCCAGGACTCCTCGCTGTGCCTGGCTCCTCCAGAACCCTGGCCACACTATGCAACTGGCAGCACTCAGACTGATTTCTCTAAAATCCCAGGCGGCCATAAAAGGCTGGGATATATTTTAAGGACAATCGTCTAAAGTCTTAAAATAACACCTCATCAAAATGAAGCATATTCCATATGGGTCTAATTCAGTTGTATAAGAAAATAAAATGGTTGGAAGTTCTCCTTCCCTTGTTTCTTTGATTTTAATTGAAAAAGGGGCAATTTGACATCCTGGAAACCCTTTCAGCCCTTTTATTGGTCCCGTCACAGTAAAGGAGCCTGGGAGGCAGGAGCTGTTGTCGGCAGCTCTGGGTGAAGCAATCCAAGCACCAGAAAGAATCTGGTTACTAAGAGGCTGAGAGTCTCCGAAGTTTGGAAGTGGTTAGACCTGGCTTCCAGGCTGGTGTCTGGGGAGGGGACAAGGGGCAGAGCTGTGGTCGTCTCTCTGCTGTGGTATGCAAGCCCCTGTCTTCCTGTGACTCAGGAAACCCAACCCTACGCTTCATCTAACAGGCTGGTAGTGTGGGGCTGTGCGTGGGAAAGTGTGTGTTGTGCTCACACAATGTTACAGATTATGAAAATATCCAGGCTCTGCTTTTTTTTGGAGTCTCCTCTGATTCCCCCTAGTTGGAGAAGCAGGGGTCCCCGGGTCTCTGCAGGACTGGGTTGCTCCAGATCTGAGGGCATCCTTGCCACCCCCTTCTGCCCCAAGGGAACCTGTGAGGTCTGCAGTGAGGTACTCAAACCCAGTTAAAAGACAAGTCTCTGCCTGTTACCTGTGGGGTCATGTGCTACTGTCAGGCTAACAGAGAGACTATTTTTAAATTAATTAGAAGCACAATGTAACCATCTTACTTTTTCAAGGTTGAGAGTATCACAAGGGAAGATATAACTCAGCAGCACAAGTGCCTGCCTGGCAAGTGCAAGGTCCCAAGTTCCATTCCTGAGAGAGAGAGAGAGAGAGAGAGAGAGAGAGAGAGAGAGGAACGGATAGAGACAAAAAGAGAGACAGAGACAGAGATAGCGAGAGACAGACAGAGACAGAGATAGAGACAGAGACAGAGACATAGAGAGAGACACACACAGAGAGAATCTTAAGAGATTAGAATACAAAGATAGCGCAAATGGTAGGGAAAAACACAGGCTCTTTCCAAAGAAGGGCAGACTTGGTTGTGGCCAGCCCTGGTCACCCTCCTGTGCCCTCGGGGAAAGTGTGGAATTTAGGGAGCCTTCAGAGACTCAGGGCCCCTGGTCAGGTGCTGTCCAGAAGTCAGGATGGGGGAAGGGAAGGGAGGCTGTGGGCTGTTTCTAACCATGCTCTTCCTTGGCTGGAACTAGTAAACAGATGAAGGGCATGGTTGCCAGTACGCAGAGGGAAACCAAGCCCAGAGGGACTGCTTTCAATAAAAACCAGCTTAGCAAAGAGGCATCCCTCCTGTGCCCTGGGTTCTGTGTGCCTAGGGCGAGGGACAGTTTTACCGGCACCCACGTCCCCATTTGCTCCTTCCTGTGTTCCACCCTGTCTCTCTCCTGGAAAGGGGATTTTTCCTAAGAACATTCCCTCCAAACCCACGCAACCAATCCTCTGCTTCTTCCAGCACACCTGACCAATCGAGGCCTGGGAGAGGGGAGGAAAGGTGACCCTGCCAAGAAGTCTTGGGGTGCTACAGTTTCAATTGGGAATAACCCCTACGTGTCCCGTACGTCATATACTCATAGATGGGGCTTTGGAAAGGTGATGGATTATGGGGCTCATATCTGACTCACTGGTAGGAGGGGCCTGGATGGAAGAGGCGGCCCTGGGGGTGTGGCCTGTTGGGGCCTGGGCGTGGCCTGGGCGCGCCTCCCTCCCTTCTGTCATAGCGATACTGGTATGGGAGGAGCTGAAGAGAAGCAGGGCTGGGCACGTGGTCCCGCCTTCTCCCTAGAGAGAGAAAAGGCTCTTCTGGTTCGGGAAGCTAGAATGTCAAGCAGCTTGCTTTGACAGGACTCCAACAGGATGGACCTGAGTTCGGCTTCTCAAGCTGGGTGTGGCCCTGGGCAGCCGACCTCCTTCCTTTTCGAAGCCCCAAAGTTTCCACCTTAAATATCACCATTCGTGTAAAGGCAGGAACCCTGGGAGGACTAGGAAGGAGCCACACAGCTCTTCTCTGTCCCTGAAGGGCGATGCCCAGGTGCTGGCTTTCAGGACAGCCTCAGGGGCAGCTCTGTGGCCTAGGCCCTGTTTTACGTGGGGTAGCGGCCTCCCTGCAGAGGCTGGGAGGGCGAGTCAAGCCAGAGGACCAACAGGCCCTGGCGCGGGAGCGGTCCAGCCCCAGAGTCAGCAGTGGATGGCGAGGGTGACAGAGGCGGAGGCAGGAAGAAGACTTCCCTGACAGCAGCCACAGTGACAATGCAGAGCTGATGGCTAGGAAAATAAGTCCTTGCCTTCCCAAACATCTGAGAAGTACCCCCATAAACAGCATGGGAAACCCGGGGTGCCCCAGAGGGATGGGGACACAGAATCACCCAGACTGAGAAGCCGTCCGGATCAGCCCTCCCTCCCTCCTTCCCTTGGGTAGCCTCCATGGCCCCTTTGATGCCTGTGGATCCTGAGGCCTCCGGTCCCCCGAGGGTCTGACTCCTCTCCCCTAGCATTTTTCTGGGCCCTCCCAGGTAATTATCCCTTTACGCTGAGCCACCTGCTCAAGAACCCCTGATGGCTCCCTAGGGTTCTTCTCCTCATGCCCCAATGTCTCTTGCTGGCTTTCTCCTCCAAGCATTGACCCTAGTAACCTAGCAGCTCCTCTTAGTGGCACCTTGAAATAGAAGCGTGATGCGTGAACTGGAACATGACTCTGTGGTGCGCAAATAGAAACACTGAGTACTGCCTCCCCCTCAGCCCCTCAAATATACAAATGCTCCTCCCCAGGGACACCGGCAATGTGCTCTGCCTATGGAGTGGGAGATGGAAATACTTTTTATACTGATAAGACATTTTGTAACTTGCTCTTCACCTCGATTTAGCTGCTTACAAATGGGTTTTCCAGAGATCTCCTTTCTGGCACCATGTTCCCTCATGCTGGTTTATTTCATCAGAGCCCTGCCAAAGACTTGGCTTGTAACTTGGTGTAGAGGTAATCGGTGTCACTGCAAACATGGATCATGTACCTGTTGGTCTGTGCACAACATGCAGTTCTCTCCAGAGAGCGCGTTTCTGGTAGCAGAGGGGTGGAATCAAAGGGCATGCGGGCTCTCTGGACGGGTGGGTCTGAGGCCTCCTGCAGTAGCATTGGCCAGCTTTATAAGAAGGGTGTGTGGCTGGGATGCAGGAAACAGCATGGGGAGCAGGGCAGAGCGGGTCGCCTGCAGGCTGGTTACCTCAGCCCTTCACATCAGACCTGGGGGTCCTTGTCCACCTGCCAAGTGGTAAGGATAGATAGCTCTGGGCTTATTTTGCATCTACAAACAGGCTGCTTCTGAGTCCTACGAAGGTATAGAGCAAATACAAATGAACAAAAATCAGACAGGGTCTGCGCTCACCCCCAGGGACAGACCTGCCTTCCCCAATCAGCCAGCATCTGTCATCTTCCCTTCAGCTCTCGGGGGCCCTCTACCCAGCTGTCCCCAGGATTTATGGCAAATTCTGAAAATTTTCAAACACTGCTTTTATTGGCCAAAATATTTTTCAGGCGAATGCTCCAAAATTTATTCATGAGTTTTGTTTTCCTTCATTCATTTCTCCTTCCATCCCTTCCTCTCTTTCTTCTGTTTTTTGCATAAATGCCTACTTATCTCTCTATTTCTTTTAGATGGAATTCTAGAAGGGCAGCTGTCATGGCGAAGTGTGGGACAGCTCCAGGGCTCTTACCTAGGTGGCCAGGCTGGCTGAAACGTCCACCACTCCTCCTGGTATAGCTAAATACCAAAAGCCGCCGCCCAAGGCCTCCCTGGCACTGATTCCAGCAGAGGTCCTGGATGTGCTCAGCAGTGCCAAACACGATTTGAAGCCGAGCGAGGCAGGGAGTGGAGGCAGAGCCTGAGCACCGTTTTTCCAGCAGAGACAGGGACAGAGGTAGCATGGTTCTGGAGCCAAGAGCGACGGAGGCCACCTCCTGTCCTAAAACTTCAGTGGCTCCACCAGCAGCTGGATCTGCACCATGTTTCCGGCACTCGTCCAGCCCAGAAGGCATCACCTCTCCCTCCCAGTGATTCTGCATGCAGAATCTTCTCTCCATGGGTCCCTTTCTGCTTAAAGCAGTCTGGTCAATTTTGCAATCTTCAAAGGAGAACACTTCAGCAAAGTTCCTGTTTGTCAAACATCCTCCAGGAGCCTGAAGGGTTGCACCCCTTTGTAGGCCCACTAAGCACAGAGCATACGATACCAAAGATACTTCAGAGCAGCCTGAGGTCCCTCGCAAGGATGGGTGTCAGGAGGGCTTCCCTAAAGCTTGGGTTACACTGCAGACAGCAGCCCAGAAGACCCTCAGGACCCCAGGAGACCTGGTGGGAAGACAACCCAGAAGTGAACCCCAACCCCACTGCACCAGGCAGGGGTGAGGCAGGAGCACTGGGACATCTACATTGGCTGCTGCAGAGCCCACCACAGTCCACGCTTCCTTCAGACGGAGCCCCACCATGGGCTTCTCCATGGCTCTGTGGCCTTGGAGTGGTTCTGGGCACTATGGTCAGGGACCACAGCTTGGCCCATTCCTGCCTGAACTCATCTCCTCTCTTCCTAGGGCAAGGAGGACAGGCAGCAGTGGTGGCCGGTGCCTCTCCCAGCAGGTGCTTGCCCTGGGTAGCTGATGGATGTCAGCTGGCAGGCACCTGGGAAGTGGGGGACCCGCCCTTTCCCTGACGTCCCCTCGTCCTGCCTGTTATGGCCTCAGAAGTGCTGCACAGGTGCCACACCTTCAAGGCGAGGCAGTGAAGGCCTCTGCTGAGATGGCACCTGCTGCCCTGGGAGGGGAAAGTCACAGGAAGGAGGGCTCCCTGGGGTTCTTTCCACTCTCAGACCCTCAGTCTTCTTGCTTGTAAAATGGAAATAAAGATGCCTAATGAGCTCCCCTGTAGAATTTCAGCGCGTATCTGCAGAGGGACACCAGGTAGACTGATGTTAGAATTGCTTGGGACCTTTGAACACCCGGGGCAGGTCCCCCATACCAAGAGCTCTTAGTCCTCCCAGGTAGGATCCTAATGGCCAGAGGTCCCACTGGAAATTGAATGTCTGGATGTGGACGCTGCCTGTACCGTGTATGTAAGCCCATAGCAACCCCCTACCCCCACCCCATTTAGCCCTTCCACTACTTCCCCTGCAGTTGGGGAGCCCAGGGAGGGATGGCTTGGGTGGGTTTGGAAGGCTGGGCTATACCTCAGGAAGTATTGGGGAGATGGGAAGATGCATGGGTGAGGGGCTGGAGAGCCCTTGGGCAGTGTAAGGGGCTCTCAGGTGGGGTTGCTCTAAAGAGGGGATCTTTGTATAGTGGGGCAATGTTTGGCTGAACTCGTGCAGTGCATGTACCTGGCTTTGTATAGGAGCCTGGTCAGTGCTGAAAGAGGAGACACAGGCTCAGCAGCGAGGTCAGTGTGCGTGTGCTGCCTTCCAGATGTTTCCCTCCGTGGAGAAGCCTGCTACATCTGCGGGGGCTGCCTGACACGTGACAGGATAAGTGATGACTCTTTGTACATGCCATGCCTTGCTGTTTCCCAGTGTGACTTCTCCATTTTGCCATGTGGTTTCCTTAAGAGGTTTAAGGAACTTCTGAGCCAAACGCTGAATGGGGTTTCACAGCAAGAACTGGGGGCCCCCCAGCCTGCTCCAGCAGCTTGCTCCTGAGCCTCCAGACCCTTCGGGGCTGCAAGGACTCTTGGCAAGCAGCATCTCTCTCCTCTGGCTGGGGCTTGGAAGTGGCTGAGCTGGGCCAGGTGACAAGTTCAGGGCCCCCTGTCAGGAGTGGCCCAGCACGGACTCCCAGGTCGTGTTCTTCTGCCAAGTTTGCCCTTCATGTTGCCATTGGGTGGGCAGGGGCCCTGACTTTGTGACCAGTGTCCCAATAATCCCTGCCCCTTCAATCCCCAGTTCCAAAAAAAAAAAAAAAAAAATCCACTAATCATATTTTTGGAGCCAGGGAGATAGCTCAATAGGATAAGCGCTTGCCTGGCAAGTGTAGGGTCCTGAGTTCAATCCCCAGTACCGGGGAAAAAAAGTTCCAATAATCCCTGCCCCAAGCCATCTCAGGAAAGGGCCAGTTAGATGAATTCACAGAGTCGACAACCATAGCATTACACAGCAGCTCTGACTTTACCAGGAGACCAGGAGGCCCTAGGCAGTCAGGGTGTCTCACCCTCCAGGAATAAGTCCAGCATGGCAGAACTTCTGATGCTGGGATAGACTTCTGGGGAGACAAGTTAGGATGGAAGCAGTAGAAAGGAGACTCACACTGCTATCTGAAGAATCATGGGCTCACAGAGCCTCAGGACATCCTGTGTAAGATCCTTCCCTAGCCTGAGGTGGGTGCTCCCCAACAGCACCTCACAGAGGCCACCTGACTTGGTTACCTCTGGAGCTAGGGAGCACACCCCTCGTAAGCCCTTCCGTTGCATCTTGGGCCACTGCTAATAGCAGCGTGTCAGAGAGCAGGCACTCCTCACCCTTTTGCAAGAGTCCAGATGGCCTGTCCAAGGCAGCTGGTCAGGTTGACCGTGCTCCAGCTGGAACAGGTGCGCACGTCTCCCTGGGACCGTGTGCATCAGGCAGCCACCCTCACACCCAAGGACAAGCATTTGTCACCTCTCTGGTGGCGGCAGTCGGCCTGCCTCGTTTTCCCAGTGGAGGAATCTGATTATAGCAAACCCTGACTCAGGTTCCATGGCTCTGACCCTGACATCAGAGTGCATTTAAAGACTGGCACCGGGGCACAGCTCACTGGCTGGAGCTGGTAGTATTTCTCCTTTAGTTTCTCCTGGTGAAGCTTGAGTCCAGCTTCCTGTCTGGCTCCACTGCCACATGCCATGCATAAATAGTGGCAACAAAGGTCTGTGGCCAGCCCTGCCACATGTAGTACACAACACATCTAGGCACCTACGGGTTTAAAAGAGACACCAAGATAACCAACCACAGGCAAAGAAAGTTGGAGTGTCTCTTCACACCTTTGTGATATTGCTGTACTCTATCATGGGGAGGGGATGCTGCTAAATGAATAGAATTCTACGTATCAAGATGTGGTTTAGGGCCACATTCTGTGGGTGATATGCTCTGTGAGGGCAGAGGTCATGGGCCTAATCAGGGTGGACTCCAGGGAGGAGGAGGCCCTTATGGAATGCTTAGCAACAGTGCAAAGTGAAGTGGTACCAAGGACACCGTCATACTGGCTTAAACCCACCAAGAAGCATCCCCTCTCCCCCAGGATAACAGCAACTCAAGCTATTCAGCACCTCTGAGGAGTCTGATAGGTTTTGGAGACCCAGGTTCCTTCCCTTTCATTGCCCTGCCTGTCTCTGTCAATCCTTGGTCCAGGTAAGCTACTCCAGAGCCTTGCCAGCACACCACTGTCCTAACCTACTAGAGGAGGAAGCAAGAACTTGAGGAAGTGCCATTTCCAGTACGAAAGGAACCGCAGACATAGTGCTTGCTCGAAGCTCATTGGCAAGATTTGTCTGTGGCCACACCCATTTCAGAAAAGGCAGTCTGGGAAATGTAGTCTCTGGCTCCATCACTGAGGCAGAGGAGAGAATGGATCCCAGGAGGGCAACCAGTAGTCTGTGCCACAAGGAGGAATCTGTCCCAGCCTGACAGCAGGAGATTGGTGTGAACTTGGCGTGGACATTTTGGGGGTGAGGTATGGAGTATGTGAAGTGTTTTCATAGGACCACTGTGAGAGGAATACTGGTCTTCAGGAGGCACTGGGTACACAAGGCCTTAATATTAGACCAGAAAGCCTCACAAGGCCTCTCCTCTGGAAGTTTCGAGATTGTAGAATCACCTCAGAGTCTTGGGGGTGCATTCACAGAACTCCACACCCCTGCTCCAGGTTACATAACAGTTTTTCCAACAAGTGAGAGTATTTTAAGTTGTACACTATTGTGTAAATAGGTTGGGGTGGGGAGAGAGAGAAGAGGTATGCAATTTAAAGAAGCCTTGATTGTTTTGTACCTCAGGGAATCCTTCAGTTAACTAAAAAGTGACTTGTTCATTGATCTTTTCCAGGAACCCTCACATACCACACGCCTGGTGGGCTACAGGCTCACACACCTCTGTGCTGACGGGAGACTTGGCTGTGGCTCTGCTCCGGCTCACCTAAGTCACCCTGCTACCCTGTATGGAGCGCACAGACGTGGAGACTTAGGCACTTGGCCAAGGCCACCCAGAAGCAAGTGGCTGTGTGCAGCAACCTTTCCACAGCAGGGAAACACAGCCCTTCATGCCAACCCCTGAGAAAGATGAACTGCGGTCCAACGAGGCTGAGAAATGACCCTTGCTTCGTGTCTCCATTTGGACAGTCCCAGATCCAGACAAAGATCAATGGCTTTGCTAAATTCTGCAGACGGTGAGCCGGTGTTGGGTTAAGTCACTATTCAAAGGCTTCTCAGGGGCTGCTGGATTGCCCCTGGGGACAAGGTGACTTCCCCTGGAAAGCTACAGAGGTTGACGCCAGGCAAGTGCAGGAAAAGGCCCAGATGACTGGGCGGCAAGTTGCCTCCAGCACTGTTGGGGCCTGGGGGAAACAATCAGTGACACTCTGACTCTTCCTCTGCTCAATTCTGAACAAATTGAGAGCGCTGCTGGGGTCACTCAGACAGGTGTTAGGCTGCCAGCTTTCTTCTGCTCAGTGCTGTCCAGGTGACCAAAGAGGCTCAGCCCATGAGTGGACAGGCTGCTCCTGGCTGTCTGGCAGGTTTCCCCTACTCCAGGACCTAGTGTAGCAGAGCCACCAGGCCCAGCTCCTTCACCCAGGTTCCTCTTGCAAGGGAGCCACTGCTCCAGCGCACAGCCCCAAGCCTCAGTCCCCCTGCTTGTCAAACAGGGATAGTGACACCCACGCTTTGTGTCTACAGACTTTTGGAGGGAGGGCACAAACAGCCACACAAAGATACCTTGAAGCTCTTATGTGTTAAGTGGCCTCACCCAGGTGTGTGCTGTCAGACCTTCCCCATTGGGTTGATGCTTATGTTAAGTCTGTGTTCATTTAGTCATTCAAGCAGAGCTGCCTGTCGGGCATTGGTGCCGGAGGAGTAAAGTACACAAATAAGGAAAAGTTGAGCTCATCTAGCCAGAGAGCCAGTGCCTGTCTGCAGAAGGGGGGGCAGAGCTTTGGAGCACCTGCCCAGAGCTGGGGCGGGGGAGCCCCAGGGAGCCACATCCAGTCCCACCTCAAGGTCTTCTTTGTTCTACTCCCTCTGTACAAATTCGCTCCAGACCCATTTTCTCTGATTAACCATCTTTCCTTTCAGACCCACAGAACCTTATTAAATCTGCAACTGCCCATCTTAGCTCCCGCTGTCCTGTACTTTTATGTGGCTCTGTGTCATGTGCCACTCCTCACCCGCAGCTCCCGTCTCAGGTTCCAGGATGGACATGCAGGAGGAGTTGGGGAGGGCCTGGTGGCCGGCTGCTTACAGATTTAGCCCACCAGGGGAGGCGGCAGGGTGGCTATGAGCTCATCTTCCTCTTTGGGGCACGGGGTCTGAATTTGGCTTTATGGGATTTTTATGGGGTGTCAGCTGTGCTGCTTAGGGTGTGGCTGGTGGGAGGGGTGTGGCAGAGGGCGAGCATGTCTGCCACCTTCCCAGCTCTGAGCAGACACTCTCAGAAGGTCCTGGCCCACTTTAGATTCTTGGAGGCATGCGTCAGCAGAGACATATATTCAGAGACCCTGTGAGTGTGGGTCACAAGGAGAATGTGTGGAAGAGCAAGACTGCAGTCCCCAGGGAGGGTCACAGAAGACCAGGGAGGAAGGGCCAGGTCACTGTACTTGGGGACAAGCTCTCACATGATGTCACCCTAGTGGTAACAGCTGATCTCAAGGTGGCATTCCACAGATCTGACTCAACTGCATGGCTTTTTGTGGTCTGTGCCTCAGTTTCCTTATCTATAGAAAGGGAGGCTTGGACTCCATCGGAGCCCATAGATTAGCCTCCAGTGTTTTCATTCTGAATTTGAAACTGTATTTTCTAGGTAGTCTTTTAAAAATTAGAAGAGCAGTGGCCTGGATCAGTCACTCCGAGGGCTGCTGCCTCCACCTCCACACAACCTGCAGCCCCAGCAGGCAGCTGGGTTTGCCCTGGCCTCTCAGGACACCAGCTTGGCCCTGCTCAGCAGGCCACGAGAGGGGACCCATGTTCAGAGGGTGGCATCTGAGTCCAGGTGCCCGCCGGCCTTGCACCGAGCTGCTGGGTGACCCTGGCTGAGCCTCCCGCCCCTTCATTTTCCTCATCTATTAATTTCACCCATCTATTAAAAGACGGGCTTGGTGGAAGCCGTCAATCACACCGGTTCAGCTTCTCACATTCTATGACTCCATGAAAATGTCATTTGCCAGAATTAAACTCAACTGTGATTTAAATGGTGTGGAATTTGGCTGCCCCATTCTCTTGCAGGATCTACTGCAGGGTGTGAAGAGAGAGGGAGAGAAAGAGAAGGGGAAGAGGGAGAGGGAGTGGAGCAGGGAGGAAACCTCCAGGGAAGGAGCTGTGGTGGGGGGTGGGGGGTGGGGGGTGTCCCAGCTGGGGACACCGGAACCCCGAGGTGCAGGTGGGCCCTGATGGGCTGCCAGAATCCTGGAATCCCTCCAGCCCCACCTTCCAGAAGCTGGAGGCTGGGTTGGAGCAGGGACAGACCAGGCATTCATGGGAGGCCAGCACAACCACATTCCTACTCTGCTGCGTCCCAGTGCCAGCTTCTAAATGTGGTCACAGGTGAGAGCCGGGTCACCCCACTTATCAGCACTCTTCTGAGGCTTCTCTGGCACTCTCCTGACTTTTAAAAAAAATTTTTTTTTGTATTACTAAGACCTGAATCCAGACCTTTCTCGCTAAACTACAGCCCTCTTTTAAATTTTTCAGAGTGTCACTACGTTGCTGAATTGTCCGGGTTGGGCTTGAGCTTGCCATCTTCTCCTGCCTCAGCCTCCATCCACCAGGCTGGGATCACCATGAGCCAGCTATGGCTGCTTAGTTGGACTTCAGAGTCTTCATCTGTCAAAGAGGCTTCAAGCAAGCAAACATAATGTAGCCAGCAGGAGGCAGGCGCTAAGATTCCATTCAGCAGTAGGATGGCGGCTGGGTCATGACCCTCCAGAGATCTTACAGAAACATCTGCCAGGTGTCCTTCAGCTGTTGGGGACCTCCCTGGAGCACAGCTGGTGGGAGGGCACGTGGGCCCTGCCTGGGCACTGTGTGAGCCGTGCATAGATGAGGCCATATAGGGTCCTGCATTCCCTCTCTGAGGGTAGAAGTCATATCACTCACCCAGCAGCTCGAGTTCCCCCATCTACACCCAGTGAAGACCTTGTAGGCACCCTATTCAGGATCCCTTCCCAGCTAGCAGGCGCTTTACTTTCTCATCTTTAGATCTTTTACTTTCTTGCTTTAAGTCTTTTAAAGAAATTTGCCTGGACCCTACCTCCTCTGTTCTTGGTTTCGTTCCAAGTCACCACGGGCCAGGACAGTAACAATGAAGCTTTCCTATCTGACTCCTAGGAGGAAGACGTCAGACAGAGGGCAGAAGCCAGACTCCCAGAGAGGGGTGGGTGCCCCGCCAGCTATCTGGTGGGGTTTCTTAGGGAAGGTGGTGCCCCATTCTCTCTTGGACATTCTTAATTGCCCAGTACCACCAGGGACACCCTTGGTCCAGCCCAAGCTGATAGGAGTCTCCCAGTGAGTCCGAGTAGAGTGGTGGCCAGGCGCAACCGTGGTGACCAATAGGCCGCACACAGGTTCCCAGGGCCCCTGTGTCTGCTCTGTGACCTGCTCCACGCTGTGGGTGCCTTCCCTTGGTGACAGCTTGGTGAGAGCTCTCCCTCACCCCGGTGGCTTAGCATAGTGTCTTCAGGGACTCTGCCAGCTGGGGACAGAGTCCACTTCTGCAGTTGATCCTGGGCAAGCTGTCCCCAGAGGTACTAAAGAGATTTTCAGACAGCTGGAGATGGATGCATTGAATCTTCAGACCTGGGAGGGCTCTGCACTAGAAGGATGGATTCAGATGTGCCTAACCTCTCACACAGCAGCAGTGAGAACAGGTGAGACAAGATGTCTTCTGGGCTTGTGGAAAGGTGAATAGGGAGATGTCCCTGGGGAGTAAGTGTAGGGTGGGGTCACCTTCGGGAAGAAGGCCCCATGGGATGTAGGACTGCCCCACCTCCACCCCAAGAGGCTGCCAGGGGAAGGAGGAGCTTCAATCCCGGGCATGGTGGTGCGATGCTAACACGAGGCCCTGCATCATCCCCGAGGGCTGCCGTTGCTTCTGAGAACTGGCAGTGGCTATTCAGACCTCGGAATAGTTTGAAGATTAAAATGAAAAGAGAAATCCATGTAGAACATCTGGGGCTGAGCCTGGGGCTTACTGTGTAGCCTAAGGGTGGCGCCTGGGGTTTTCTAAACTCTGCAAATGTGCTTCCTGCTTGGGCAGCCTGGGAAGGGGCCAGGCATCCCTTTGCACGGAGGCTGTGAGGCCCTTCTGGGCAGAGGTGCCAATGGTGTTGGTGCGTCCCTGCTGGGGCTAGCACCTCATGAGACTGCCTTGACCACTTGGTGGGTCTGTCTGTCTGTCTGTCTGTCTAGCAGCACGAGGTGCCCACATCCCTGGCCTCACCCTGACTCCTGGGCTGGCTGCAGCCTGGCTTTGGAGTAACAGGGACCCATGCCCCTGAAGACGGCACCCCAGAAGGCTCAGGGGAAGTCTGTGGAGCTGTATAAGACCAGGCTCCCAGAGGTGGTGCTTGCCTTCGCTCTCCGGACCCCACCTCACAGGTAGAGACAAACACACACCCCTGGAATCACTTCCAATGCCAGCCCCAGGGGGCTCCCCGCTTCCTGTGAGCTCCCTACCCAAAGGCTCAGGTATTTCCCGCCATCTGACTGCCTCTGTCAAAACCCAACTCTGAGAGCATCCAGCCGAGTAGCCCTAGGTAGCTGGGACATCTTTGTGCATTTCTTGCTGTCCGCGTTTAGCAGCTCCGTGTCACACAGTCTCCACGTAAACTCACTGAATGGTATGGTGTCTGGCACGGCCAAAGTGCTGCATAGGCACCCGCCACTCTTTTGCTCCATCCCTCTGGAAATATCTGGCTTAGATTTCTATCCAAGTCCTTTCTGCTCCACCCTTGCAATCCCTTGATGCTTCTGAGAGGGCCTGATTCTCCCATGAACTATGTCCATTTTTAAAGTTGGTTTTGCAATGTCTAAGGAGGGACCTGAAGAAGAAAGGGGGCTTGAAGACTTGAGGAGAAGGGTCAACTGAGACAGAAAAGGATCCGGTGGCTTGCCCTGCCCTCCCTTTCCCTAGGACAGAGAGGGGCCTTGCTTGGGGAGAGAAAGACCGCATCCTGAATTCCTTCCCTTCTGAATCACACCTTCTGCTTTCTGCAAATGAATGAATGAATGAATGAATGAATGGGAACTGAGCATATGCCCTGCCCAGAAATGGGCATAGGGATCAGACTGTACTTGGGTCTCCTTCTGTCCTTTGACAAAGGCCTAAGGTCCTGAGATCAGGACGGCCGTTGCCCCCAGGGCTACCATCCCCACCCACTTCTTACTTCACCCCCTGGGGCCTGGAGATTCCCATTCACGTGTGTTTTTCTCAATTGCATCCCCTGGTGGGAAGACACAGGGTGACCCAGCTCTGCCAGTGGCTTGCTGCAGACTGGGAAAGGTTTCACAGGGTGTGCAGATGGAGGAGAAGCAGATTAACCCCCATCTGCATATTTTAATTATTCATCAATGTCCTGGTGATTCCCAAGAAACTGGGGCCAACTTATACTGGGTGGCTGAGAAACTATAAACCTGAAAATAGGACAACTGCACGCTGAAGTGGTAATAGTAAGCAGGTGCAGGGGTCACTAAAGGCCACCAGAGGAAGGGCCTAGGTAGTATGAGAACATTATGCAGAAAAGTAATTAACAAGTTAATGACAGTGGTTAGAACTGACTGACATAGTTGATGTTTACAATGCTTACATTATATCAGGCATTGCTCTAAGCAATTTACATTTTTTTTAAATACCTTTTTATTGTTGTTGTCACTGGTACAGGGTCTCCCCAAGCAGCTCAGGCTCACAGTGATCCTCCTGTCTCAGCCTCCCCAGGGCTGGGATTACAAGCATGTGTCACCACACCCAGTTTCAGGGCCTACATGGTATGCTGTACCAGGGATTGAACTTGGGACCTTGCAAGTGCTAAGATCGCTGAGCTATCTCCCCAACCCCAGCACTTTACATTTTTTAAATGAATTTCTATTTTGGTGTACATTCGGATCTACAGAAGAGTTGCAAAGACTGTACAGAGTTCCCTGGATGGTGACCCAGGTCCCCCTGCTGCTTAACACCTGAGATGACCAAGGAGCTTCTGACACAGGGGAAAGAAACTCCCAACCTGAAAGAGCTCAGGTAAAATTGATTAAATCTGGATCAAATGGGGAAGCGAATCCCTCATCAAGCAGACATGAATATGGAGCAGGTGCTTTCCTGTAGGGGGTTGGGTTGGTGACACTTCCCGGCTTTCCCAAGGTGACAGAGACCTACTTAGAAGACCAATCCCTGATGCTTATCCTTAGGGAGGCATGTGCTTGCCTTTGTTTCATCTTCCATCTAGAGGTCTGGTCCACAGCAGGGAGCCTCTCTCCCACCGTTGTAAGGCACCTCCCTTCCATACCGGCTCCTTGAGGGCCTGGGCCTGTCTGACTGCCTCTAATATTTCTATCTAAGTCAGCTGCCTGTAACACTGTTGTCCCCACTGAAAAGTTAATAGGACCTTGATTAAACCACTGCCTTGATTTGGACTTCTCTAGGTGCCTGGCCTGTTTTGGGGTACAATCCAAGACACCCTTCGAATTTAGATGCTTTTCCTTTCTTTTCCTTTCCTTCTTCACTTGCTCTTCCTCTCTCTTTCTATATTTAATCATCCCAGGAAGGAGGAACCAAGGCACCAGAGGGCATTTGCTCGTTCTCAAGGCCACGCTGCTGGTAAGGGCACTCCCTGGGCAGAGCCCCCCAGTTTGTGGGGCTCGGGTCTCCTCTGTCCTGTCTAGAGGACAGATGGCATTGGCATTTGTCCAGCCAGAGGAGAGTGTCCCCTTTGCCTCTAGCCTCCTTCAGCAGACCACGGTTTTCAACCTGCTGAAAAATTGTCATCTATACATGAAGGACAAGGGACAATTGGGATTTTCTCTCCAAAGCCCCCCTAGGCAGCCACTTCAAGGTGGATGACACATATCACATAGAGCTGAGTCAGACAGATAGAGAGGGGCTTCTGGTGGTCCCAGAGCCAGTGTCCATCCAAGTCTGGATTTAAGTTCAGTTCAGAAATCTTGGCCCTGAAGATGATTTTATATACACAGAAGCAGAGTGGTTTTTCTGACATTCCTAAGAATCATTCCAGAACATTCCCCAGAGGCTCTCTCTTGTAAGCTCCATATTCTCAGAATCCTCCTTGCCTCCGTCTCCAGAGGGAGTTGAGTCCTTTCCACAGTGTTTTTCTCCTGAAGGTCGTAGCGGGTGTCACTGCGCTTGGGGGAAGACAGAAGCAGGCTTGGTGGTCCCATCTCCACCAGGGCTGTGCCCAGAGATGTCAGAGATGCCAAGTCATGGGGAACATCAGGGTTAGGGCTTCTGGCTCCAAACATGTGCCTTCGTTTGTGAGGATGTGGGGTGTTCAGAGGAGGGGCTTCAGAGGAGATGATGGGAAGCCGTGTTTCCTGGCTGCCAGGGCTGAGACCTGGGTGATAGAGGAGAGGGCGGCACATGGAAGCCCAGGGCACACAGGCCCAGGTGCCCCCTCCAGGACCTGCCATGCCCCTCCCCTTCAATTCTGCCAATTGTCAACTTGCTGAGTCAGAGGGCTGGGCTTCAGGGCTGACGAATCGTTATTTGCCAGAATGATTTTGAATGTGTTTTACTCCACTGAGCAAAACCATCTCTTCATGGGCCATTTCTCTTAATTGATGGGTGGCGCTCCTCGCTCTATGCAAAATGAGGAAGGCGGTTGTCCTTGTGGTCTGCTCCCTGCCCCTCGGGCCCTCTATGCCCACCCCGCATCCTCACTGTCCCCAGGTTCCCCCAGCTCCGTGCACCCTGTAGGGTTGCCACCCTCTCCCTACGTGTCCAGGAAGATGTCAGTAAAGATGAAGATTACAGCAGTGCACAAGGGGCCTGCGGGTGACCGTGCACAGCCTGCAGGGGATGGTGACAGCTACTCTACTGCCAGCAAAGCTGGACTGCGCAGAACACAGGCACAATTCCGCAAGTCCCTAGCTCTTCACACGCCCCTGTGCTCCTGGTCAGACCCTCCTCCTCCTTTCCAACAAACCCCACAACAGCCTTGTCTGCCTGAGAACTGAGTCCCATAGTCTGTGCCTGAATTTCCCCCGAGAGACCCTTGTCTTCTCCACGTCGCCCCTATCCACGTCGCCCCTACATCCTTTTCCACAGCACCCCAGGAGAGCTGGCCAAGTTCTCTCCCTCTTGCAGGTCTGTTTTTCTGGGTCATCAAATCTATTTTTTGTTACCCACTCCCCAAGTGGTTTTTAATTCAAACATGTTTTCAGTTAGTTGGTGATCCTTCTATGTCCCATCCATCTCCCTTTGTGTATCACTTGCGATTTCATTTGGGGGATGGCCTGACACCCCGTCCCCAGGCCTGGCTGCACCAGGTGTGCCTACCCTCCTGTGGACCTCATGCGGGGGCTGGGCAGGTCTGCTTCTCCTGTCTGCAGCTGGGTGAGGTCGGGGCGAGGTCTTGGTGAGGCCTCCTGAGTCAGCCTCTTGTTCCTGATCTGCTGTGCTGGCTTGGGATTCCTGCCTGCCACCGGGGTAAGGAGGCTTGGGAGTCTGCTGAGCCACTGCAGGTTTGGAGAGCGGGGTCTAGTAACGAGGCAGGACACCATAAGTGCTGAGGGCAGACAAGCTGGAAATTCAGTGACCCACGTGGGCTCCAGCCGGGATGCTCCTGACCCAGTGCTCTTGTATGCGACCCAGAGGAACAGCTGAGGGGCTGGACACAGCCACACCTGCTCTCTGCTGATCTGGGGGACAGAATCTGGTCTGGGGACTTCTGCAGTGAATCTGAAACCTGTCCCTGACCAAGAGGCTCTGCCCTTGGTTGGGGGCAGAGTAGGGTTACCAATCCCATCCGCCAAACCACAGGTCTTTTGTATAAATGTTTGAGGTCTTGGTTGAATCCACACCAGGCCCTTGTTCTATTTGCCCTTAACATGTGAGGACTTCCTAGCCACCCTCAGCTCCTCCTTCATTCTTGCCTTAAAAGGAAAGCTGCACAAGGCAAGAGCAGGGAGAAGCCTGCAGCCTTGAATTGCAAAGTCCTTTTGAAACCCACGACAGAGAAGAGTTTGACAGCCTCCAAATCTTGCCTTCTGAGCATTTGGATCCTGAATGTGCAGGCCCCAGGAGGACTGGTGTGCAGTTTGTTAAATTGCCTTTTCTTTTCTTTTTTTTTATCTGCTTACAAAGATTAATGACTCCTTGAGCAAAGGAGTAAGAAGCCCTCTAAGGCAAGAGAGTGAGAGACACTGGCACAGCCCTGCCCACACACTCTGTGCCCTAAACCCTGGCATTCGGGGGAGGACCGAATGCTCACTAGTTTGGAGTTGAAAGAGCAGGGCTGATAAACACCCCACTCCACACTTCCTGAGGGGCAGGAAGCTCCTTAAAGGAATCCCTGCACCCAGCAGAGGACAGACCAGGCCATGTCGTGAGCCCTCCTGGCCCTGGCATTTTGAGGGGAGCAGCAGGATGTTTTGAGGTGAAGCTGATGGCCTGGATGCCCTTTGGCCTGAGGTGATGGGGTTCAACAATAGATACAAGCTGAGCCAAGGACCATGGAGGCAGAAGGGGGCACTTAGCTGTCTACTGGAAGTAGCTGCCCCCAAGGACCAGATGAGGATGCCAGGTGACAGGTGGCTGTGGGCACCAAGCACGCTGTCCCGGATGCCCTGATGTGACATTTCCACACCCCAAAGGGACAGCCTCTGGGTGAAGCAGAAAGGGACATCCTAAACAAACCGAAACGGAAGAGCTGCCAGTCGCAGAGTGGACAGTCGGGGAGAAATTGGGCTTTCCTTTCAAAAGCAACTTGAAACATAGTAGTCAAAGCTTCAAGCACCTGTCCCTTGCACACTACTGGCAAGCACCAATGGCATCCCCCCTCGCAGCCCGCCCTGTGTTCAGGTGATGCTGGCATGGTGGCCATCGCTTCTCCCACACTGGGGCTGGCATGGCGGTGTCAGGTCCTGCCGCTGGGCTCTGCCCCAAGCCCACCCACACCGTGTGTTCCTGAGCCATCTTGTCCTTCCCTAGCCAGCTTCCTATGTTGTACCATTCTGTTTTTGGCCAGGATGCTCCAAAAATTCAGGAGAAGAGGATGCCGGGGAGAGTCCTCTGAGAGCCCTGGTCGCTGCCTGTCACAATATGACCTCAGTCCTTGGTCAGAGCCAGCTGGGCTGGGCTGCTACTCAACCTCTATGGCACAGCTAGCAGTGACCGCAGCTTTTGCACCTGGCAGCCACCATACCCAGAGGTCTTCACCACTGTGTCTTCCTTAGTCTGAACCACAGCCCTGTCAGCAAGGGCTCTTAACCCCAGTTTACAGATGTGGAAACAATGTCTTCCACACAGAGGGGGCCTGACAAGGGCCAGACACCTAAATGATGGAATCCAAGACCCCATACAGTGTCACACGCACCATTCATTATTTTTAAGACTAAGAGCAAAAAGGAACCAGGAATTCTAACTCCAAGGCATCACTGATGGTAAGTCCCAGTCCAGCTTCGGAGGTGTAGAAAGGCAGGGCCTAGACCCAGTGGCCTCCGAACTGCGCAGGTGGAGCGGGTGGAGCCTGAGGTCTGAAGGATCCCAAGACCCAAGGGCTTTGTGCCAGGTCATGGTGCCACCCAGACAGCTGATACATGCTGACATGGAAGTCAAGCAGACAACACGATGAAACAGACTTCAACGCACACGACACGTGCAGCAAAAGAAACTGTGGTGTGCTGGCTCCTCCACCAGTGGCCTGGGAGCAGAAGCAGCCTCCCCAGACAGGAGGCAGAGAACTGCCTCCCCGCCCGCCCGTGGTGTCCTGAGCGCATTCCGCCAAGAACTAAGGGGCCAGATCGACTCATGTGGAGAAAAAGCTGCAAAGCCAGTGTTGTCTGCGACTTGGCCATCTATGGGCCTTCCTGTTGGTAAGTGGACTGGGACACACCCAGAAGGGTCCCTGCCTCCCTGCGGGTTCTACCCACCTGAGATCGGAGGCTCTGGTGCCTGCGGATCTCCAGTCCCTCTGGAGGATCTGGCTTCCCTGAGGCTGTCACTTGGACTGGGGATTCATCCCCACCTGATGGAGTGTGATGTGTCCACAAACTCTTTAGACCTGAGACCTTGACCCCAAATCATACCTGCCCCTCACGGGGAACCATCGATCTAATCCTCAGCCACCCCTCACTGGGAGCCCCACGATGCACTCACCTCCCCACATCCGTCTTATCTTCCTCTGGCCCCCTTCTCCGCTCCCCTGTCCTCAGGCAGCCATCCAACGGATGTCAGTAGCACACTGGTGGCCATGGCACACGGGGCAGCACTCACCCTCGCACTCCAGGCCCTGAGTTCCCTCTCTTCTCGATGCTATCTCAAGCAAATGTTCGTATCTCCAGCTTAAAGACAATCAGCCTGAAGCTCAGAGAGGCCAACAACACACCCACTGCCACTCAGCCACTGGAACAGCACACAGGAAAGCAGGAGCACACAGGGCTTTTTAGATGGTAGAAGGAGACCTGTCGGAAGAAGGTCATGCTGCGGAGTTCTCTGGGAACTAATGGAAATTTAATTTTATTCATCTGAGTGCCTGATATGAAGTCCTGCACAGAACTACAGGGAAAGTGATTTCCCAGGCAACCCAGGCTATAACACACGTTCATCCCCACCACACACACACACACACACACACACACACACACACACACACACACACACACACACATCCCTCTTTTAACGACCCACCCGCAATTGATACACTGCTAAGTAGCATTGCTTGTACTGGGGAGATTTTATTTCCACACTAGCAGCAAATATGACCTTTGTGTCAGCTGCCAGCTGCTTATAATTCTGACAGATGCAAGCACATTTCTGGGAAGCTGTAGCCACGCAGGACCTTGCGGATCAACAAGCAGTGTGGGCGGCTTTGGGATGATTGATCGGCCCTCGAGAATCCCATTTACAGCCCTTTATGGAGGCTTGGTTTACGATGGCCTGGGCACTAATGACTTCAACAGCTCCGATCTAAATCTGTCAGCCAGGGCTGGTGGTGATATTAAAGAATTCTCTATTTATACGAAGCAGCAATTAGAGGAATGCTCGCCAGTGGGCCCCCGCTTCCAAGTAAATCCCTGGCCTTCCAAACGGTGTCATGCTTGTGGTTATTTTAATCCGCTTGGAATTTCAGGGATATTAATGTGACGGGCCATCGTGGAGGATTAGGCAGGTTTATTTCTGCTGACATTTCAGAGAGCGCACTCAGGTTCCTGAGACGTGCCTGCATGCCTGCCCTGCCCATCGCTGGGGGAGGTGCGGGAGGCAGAGCAGCTGCAGCAGGGTGAGCCCTGTCCCGTCAGTCCTGTGCCACCTCCGTTCCTGCCTCCCTCCTTCCCTTCCCCAGGGTGTGCTTCCTCCCCTTTCTCTTCTTGGCTGTCCAGAAAACCTGCCCATGGGGTTGCCAGACAAAATCGAACATACCCACTTTCACATGAACTTCAGATACACGGCAGGCGCTTTTCCCAATGTAAATCTATCCCATGCAGTATGTGGGGTACACTTATATTGAAAACAGGACATTTTTATTGTTCACCTGGAATCCACATTTTGCTGAGCATTGGTGGGCTTAAGGAAGGGGCAGTTAAAGTGTAGTCACTGGGTGAAGAGGGGAGCCCCAAGACAGAGCACATAGGAGGGGTAGGCTATGAACTCAGCTCAGAAAGCCAAAACCCTCAAAATCTTGAGAATTCTCAGCATACAAGCTTATGTGAGACTTGGGCGTAAGAACTAGATTTCAGACTGCCCCCAAAGTCATTCTCCTTGGTACTGGGGCCACACTCAAGTGTCTTCTGTTGTCTGCAAACTAGGAGAGACCCCTGCAGCTGGGAAGTCGATGTTACCCCACCATGGCCAGAGAGAAGCGTGCTGAAGGGGAGCGAGCAGCGGGAAGCCCCTGATGGAGCCTGTGTGTTGCTGCACTAATTTCTTCTTCTGTAAGTGGCTCTTTCAGTCAGTTCTGGGCACAGCAAAAATGACTCTAGGCCATCAGAGGCAGTTGTGGGCCACACCATAGCTGGGCTCCCAAGAGGGAGCAATGGTCTGGAGGCGGAGGGGCTCCGGGCTCAGTGTAGACTCAGGGCCATCAGCTATGTTGCGGCCTGTCTAGGCACCGTGGAACTCCTGCACAGGCTGGGAAGGGCTGAGCCTGCAAGGTCAGGAGTAGGGCGTGGGTGGGGCTAGGTGGGGTGGCCAGGCACCCTGCAGACACTCAGCTAATCACCATAACCAGCCTGTGAGCTTGTAATTATCCTCTTTCTTGCAGAACTGAGCTCACAGACCCTCTAGGAGGTACAGATGTGCTCTGAGGTCCCAGGGTGAGTGATTCTTAGCACCTGTTTGGAACTTGGCCTTGCCCCATTGAGGCTCCAGCCTCAGCTTACCCCTCCCCATTGTCCTGTGCTACAGCGTACAGAAGTGTGTCCAGCCCCTCTGTGCAGTGCTGCCTCTGGCCTCCGGGCTTTGGCACATGCAGCTCCAGCTCCCACGCTGCCTCCTCCGGGCAGTACTCTGGGATGCCCGCCCTGGCCAGCAGCTCTTTCCTCTGTCCGTCACGGCAGCACCACGCTATGCTCAGCTCCTCCAGATGTCAGTGTCTTCCCCTTTACTGTGACCTCAGACACAGCACTGCTCTTGGCACACAGCAGGGACTTTCCCAGTGTCTGTCCATGGATCCACTCCATGTTCTTCTCTGGACTTGGCCCAGAGCAGCCTGGCAGCCTGTGGGAAGAGCCTGTGGGCAGGGCCACCAGCCACCTCCATGGAGAGCCAGCCCCTTCCAGAGGGAGGTGCTCCACCATCTGTGCCCTGGCCTGAGGCTGGGACGCCAGCACAATGGGAACCCCCACGGCCCATCTGCCCAATTGCAAATGCAAGCCAGAATTCTGATGGCTGTTTTAAGACCAGACAATTCCTCCTGGAAATGTTGATTGCAGCAAGAATCAGGAGAGTCCTAGTGGCTGGATCAGGCATAGGAATAGACGAGGTCTGCCAGGCTGCAGCTCCCATCTGGGACACCTGCTCTTAGCAGGTTCACCTTGTTCGTGGATGGCACCAGTTCCTTCAGAGTGAGCATAAACAGGGTCCTGGGAAGGAAAGACTTGGCTGACCCTGGCATGGACCTGTGATCATGACGGTTGTAGGCAGCATGGAGAGGGTGTTGGCTGGCAGGCTGGCTGGATGGGTGAGTGGGTGGGTGGGTGGATGGATGGATGGATGGATGGATAGATGGATGGATGGATGGATG
>PVKA01005504.1:0-89896 GCA_004027165.1 Ctenomys sociabilis
AATAATTATTGAATCTTTGATATAATTCAGCTATAAAAAAACCTGTAAATATAATTTCATGTATGCACCTTGTACAATACCAAAACGTTATGAAAACAGTTTGCAATGTATTAACTCATCAACTCTGTATGGTTAAGGTGTCTTGAAACTGTCTGATTGACATTTGTATTTTAATAAAATAAAAATAAATGGAAAAAAAAAAGATAGAAACAAAATGCCATCTGGGAAACCCTTTTGGAGACTGTAAAATACTGCACAGTAATTATCATTATCACTTCTCCTATTCTTTCACATGCATCCTGGCCTCAGAGCAGCTGACTGATTGGAGGAAAGGGCTCTTTTCTTGGTTAAGCTCTATGGTCCCGAGGTCTGAAAACTGGTTTGCATCTTCTGGTTCTTTTGCCTGCTTCTCAGCAGGAGCCTGTCTCCCCAGGTGCCTTCTTTGATGTTGCTCACCCATTTAGTTAAATGTAGTTTTGAGGATGCACCCTATCTCAGTATGTGCCCCAGGGGAGCTGCAGAAGGTTTAATTCCCCTTCTTTTCCCTAATGTTTATCTAATGGTAAAGGATTGAAAATAGGTTTGATATCCCTGGAGTCGCTAGGCTGAATGATTCAATAATGTATGTGTCTAGGGGTTGGCTGAAAAGGCATTGGTTTCTAGAGAAGAGAGTGTGGGTTGAAAATACCCAGCCACCACGCCAGGCAGGGCGTCACTCACCATGGGACATCCTAGGCGCTTAGCAAAGTAGCAGCATAATGAACCAAGAAATCAGGACAGCAAGATGAGATGAAGATACATCTCAGAACATATATCTGTTGTCCTGATGAAATTATTACCAGATTTCATTCTGAAAAGTGAAATCTGGGTAAAAGATAACCTTATGTTCACCTTGGGCATAGAAGGAATGTTTAGTAGGAATCTAGATCTCTTTTCTTTGAGATCATGATCTGAATGTATTACTGCATAACAGACATCATTACCCAGATATTCCACAGACACCTCAAAATTTCTTTCAGTGAAATGCTTTTACCTTCCCCTAGCATGTTTTTCCTCCAGATTATGGATTTTAGGAAATAACATTACCACACACCTCCTTTCATAAGCCAGAAACAAGAGTTAATTTAATCCAAGAGACTTTAATCACAGTCAGCCCCACAACTAGTTTCCACAGAGACCTTCAAATCAGTCCCCTCCTGTCCATTCCCACAGCTTTTGCCTTGGTTCTTTTCTTCATATTTCCAACTGTTGCTCATTCATTCAACAAAATTTTGAATACACTAAATTCTGAGAGTTCAACTGTGTCAATATTATTGAATCAACTGATCAGTTTTAGTTATAGCAGTTATCAAACCAAGTATTTTTTTGACACAGGGTCTTATTATGTTATCCATGAACTACTGTGTGGCCATAGGCGGCTATAAACTCACAGCAATCCTCCTGCCTCAGCTTCCCAAGTGCTGGGACTATAGGAACAAAATCACCATGTCCAGCCCAAACCATGTATTTCTACAAACACCCATTGTTTTCTGGGTTCAAATACATCTTCCTCTCATACTCTAGAGTGTTGTTTTCAAATATAAATTTTACTGCTTAAAACACTCATAAATCTTTTCTCTGGCTATGTGTACATTTGAATATGGGGAAGATCACTGTAAAATAATATCCTGTACCTCTTCCCAACTCACTGTTTTATTACTATATCTTCTTAGAAAGTGGGAATAACACATCCAAAAGAGAGAGTGGAAAAATTGAGCAGTCTTCTGCTTAGCTTTTTCTTTTTTCTATTTATGTATTTGGTACACGGTCTCACTACACAGCTTGGACTCAGTGATTCTCCTGTCTTCAGCATCCCCCGTGCTGGACAGGTGTGTGCTACACACACCCGGACTCAGCTGCTGGCTCAGCATGCCCCTGGGGCAGGGCCACCATTGCATGTGGGACCAGGGGCCCTGGTCTCTGTCCTTGCCAAAGCAGGTGCTTGGTCCACTGAGCTATCTTGCTGGCCCTGCTTAGCTTGTGCTTATAGAAAACATATGTTTATCTGTTCTCTGCTCTATCCCATTGCTGGAACTTGGTCAGAGAGTAGGTTTTCAGAGTTCAGCACTAGTTGCCACTCACTTGTCTCTGGTCTAGCTTTTCTAAGTAGTAATTTATCTGATTTCATCTCAATATGGCTTGATTTTGGATAGACAGCAGAAGTATTACTTCTTGATATCTTTAAATCTCAACATCCAGGATGACGAACAAGTTCTCTGGTACAAAAATGAAAGAAGTCTATCTCCTTCCTTTTGTAAAGTGAGAACATTTGACTTTCTGTAGCATGGCATTATCTTTCCTTCCTTAATATGCTCCTGTGGGAAGTAACTTTCTATAACAAAAACTCCATAGACCAGGCTAAGATTCACACAAGTTCTACCTAAACTTTAAAGAAACATGGAAAACAACTAAAGTAGGTTTGTTTTAGGACTGCTGTCAGAATGGCTGTCAGTGGTCCCGTCAGTTCTACACAGTTCAGGAGAACTGCATAGTAATGTTAGATTCTGCTACTAAAGCAGCCTTTAGTGTTTGAGGAGGGCTCAACATTTGCTGGTATGGAAGTATAAAAGAATTTACTAAGTAGGTTTATAATGGCCACCTGTGCAAGCAGGGATGGAAGAGGAAGAATCAGTTACCTGCACACTGGGGAGTCGGAGGATCCCATTGAAATTTTAAGGCCTGGAGCCCTCTGAAGAGGTTAGTGTAAGTCCCTGTCAGAAAGCCAAAAGGACTGCATTGGAAGGCTGAAGAATCTGCTCTGAAAGCCTGGGATAGGAATGTCTAAATGTGATGACAAAGACTTGAACTCCTCCAAAGGCATTTTCTCCTTTTATTCCACCCAGCCTACAACCCTACTGGTTGGTGCCACCCATACCCAGGGTATGTCCTCCTTCTTCAGTCATCCACAAAGAAACCAAGAACTGTGACCTTCTAATTAAGAAATAGGAATTTCTTAATCCAGTCACATTGACAATACAATTAACTATCAAACTGCATCCCTAGTCAACCTGACAACCAACCACATTTCCTTAAGCTATACTTCATCTTTAAGTACAATAGCAAGTTCTTTAAGTACAATAGCAATATCATGTTACATACAAATGAAAACATGCTCATTTCATTTCCAGAATAAAAGGTAACAATTTTCTTTGGTAACTTGTACATTATAATATAGATTTAACAGTACTTAAAAGTTGATGTTAAATTTGTTGATGTTATATTAAAAAGAAATAAAGATATCTGGTTAAAATAAACATGTAGACATGCACAAGCATATTAGCAAAATAAGAGCAAACTAGCAAGTGTAACCCTTGTTTTTCTGAAACTGGTTATATCTGGCATTTATAACTGCATTCTTCTAGTACCCATTTTATATTTCCTTCACTTGTAGCAAGCATCTCAGAGGGTCTTAGTTCTTTTCCTGGCAAAGTGTCCCATATCTTCATTTTTAACATTTCTGGACCATTTGTTATACAGCCTGGATTGAGTTGTTGTAGTCTTTCATTGATCTTAATTATAGAGCATAATAATATTAGAAAGTGCCCTAAGTACACTCCAAATATATCCTTTCCTTCTTCCACTGTGCAATCATAGTTCAATTTTTCCTGGTAGTGTGGACCAATTATCCTTGCTAATAGTGTAGCTTCTTTATTAGCTTGTTTACTCTGAGGCATGAAGAGCATATGAAGAGGAAGTCTGAGAGTCAAGTTCAATGGAGTCATTGCTGTGCTTCCCTTATAAGCCTTTCCTATTCTGGAATGGAAACTTCTAGGCCAGTACAGCATCGTGTCTGGGGAACAAGGAGCTTAAATTTTGCTAGAGTGTCACTAGGCATAATGGTGAATGGTACCATTCCCATCTCCACTCCTTCATTCCTGGGCCTCTGAATCCTAGCAGTGAGCGAAATGGTATCATAGTGGACACTGGTTGAAGGCTGATATACAGCCTTAAGAACCTTGCCTATCCCTGCAAGGTATTACCTTTAGTTGGCACTGCAACTGTATCATTAAAGGGCTATTCCACCTTTCTGTCAATGCTGCTTTTAGATCGTCAGGAGCACTGTAATACCAATGAATCCATGCATTAATTGCCTCGTGTGTTTGGCTATAAAATATGTTTCCTGGTGAGAATCAATGCTGTGTGGATGTCATACTAGAAAGTGCACAGGTGTTAGTTTTGGTAGATGCATTATGTGCAGGAAAAGTCAGTCTTTATCTAACATGTAACCATTCAGTAAGGAGAAAGAACTTATTGTTTCCTGATAGAAATTATTTGATATAATCAACCTGCTGTGGTCACAGGCTGATTACCCCAGGGAATATCATATCCAGGATTTGGTTTTGGTCTTTGCTGCTAGCACACGAGACATGTGATTGTAACCAGTTCAGCTTCAGTGTGTGGAAGTCCATGTTGTCAGTTCATGCACAACTCCTTCCCTGCCCCCATGGCCACTTTGTCCATGAATCCATTGGGCATGACAGTGGTGGATGCAGAAAATTGACTATTATCTACAGAAAGGTTCATCTTTTTCACTTGATTATTATCTTTTTCCACTGAAGTTACCTTTTGGTGAGCATTTGCATGGGACATGAATACTTAGCCTCTTTAGGATATGTCTAAGTCCTTAGTTAGGCTTTGCAGAGCACAGGTATGAGGACCAGACAGACCAAGCATTGAATTGTACTTCTCTCCCTTATTTGTCATACTTGTTTTTGAGCAAGTAATCCAACTTCTTTGCATTTCAATTTATTCATCTTTTTTTTTTTTTTTTTTTTTTTTTTTTTTTTTTTTTTTTTTTTTTTTTTTTTTTTTTTTTTTTTTTTTTTTTTTTTTGCAGTTCTGGGGATTGAACTCAGGACCCTGTGCTTGGGCAAGCACTTATTCTACTCAGCTATCTCCTCAGCCCCCTCATCTTTAAAACTGGAATTACATCTACCACCTAAATTTCTTTATTTTATTTTTGAAATATTAGAAATAAAGCACTTGAAGTGTATGGCTAATCATAGTCCCCTTTTATATTCCTGAACAATTGATCAATATGTATATGCTATTGACCCAAGTGGACCTGATGCAAACAGAGGCACTTATGTCATGTGTATTTATTTCAGCTCACCACCCAGTCATCTGTTCAACAAATATTAATGCCTACTATGTGGCAGGTGCTAAACCACACTAAACATCACTTAGATCCAAAATGTCCACCAAAAGTCTCATGCTTTCAGAGGTAAGGCTTTTAGATGGGGATTAGATCATGACAGTACTTAACTCATCAGTGGGTAAAAGCATTGGATTAGTTCCTAGCTGAAAGTTTGTTCAGTGGTGGGTCCTAATTTGAGGAACTGGACCAGTATGAGCTTCTTTGGGAGATTAGATCATTCCCTCTGACTCCTTTCTTTTCAGGCTTCCTGGCTGTCATGAGTTGAAAAGTTTTCCCTTATTCTTCCACCATGTAGTAACTGCCTTGAAGCCAGCCAACCAAAGACTGACCCCTCTGAAATTGTGATACAAACAAACCTTTCATGTTCATGTTATTAGCATTGAGTATCACTTCTAGTTTTGGGAAGTGGCTAAAACAGCTTTGCATTGACTATTCAGAGGTGAAAAAATAAAGGTGTTCTCTATCATCATGGAGTTATAGCCTTGTGAGGAAGACAGAACATAAATAAACAGAGATATTATAAAAATAAATTGGAATAAGTGCTATAAAAGGGGAAAATTAGCATTTTGTAGAAAATATGATGACCCTTTTTGAGCAGGTAGTTGGGGATGGCTCCTCTGAGGAGATGACATTTAAGCTAAGATTAACAAGGAGTTGGAAAGGAGAAGAGACGATACCTTTTTAATTAGGGAAGTGAAAATCTGTAAAGGCCTGAGGTGAAAATGAGATTAGAATATCTTTTAAACTCACCCCTATAGGTATCCCCATACCACCCCATATTAAATTGGCAATATATACTACTCTGAATGTTCTCTCTTCTTTGCATCTAAAGTCTTTCTCCCATTTCTCCACCTCAAACACCAAACACAAATGTTATATTTCAAAGACCACTGAGACACCTTAGAGATTTAGTCTTTCTTCTCCAGTGCTCCCCCTCTTACTTGTATTTAACTTCATAATGATATGTGTTAGTAAATACATACTGGCCATTGCTGAAAACTTACTTTGTGCCATGAACTGTGGTAAGTATTTTACCTCAGTTATTTTACTCTTTACCATATGATCTATGAAGTAGGCAATATAACTATTATCGCATTTTAAAGAAAAAGATCAATAATGAAGTCATTTACCCTGACTGTCCGACTTGAACCTGGACTTGGACCCAGGTCTTTTGCCTTTAGAATGTGAAATTTTGAGTCCTTCTACTATTGTGTTATGCTATAGCAAAATCTGTTTTTACCCCAGGAGTTCCAGAGATTACTGAAGTTGGGTTCTTGGGTTATTCATCAGCATATCTTCGGGACACAGAACAAGTCCTGTCACAAAATAGTTAATTGTGTGCAGAAGGAATATGTTAGTAATTCAGATCCTAGCTGATAGAAACAAAATTGCATAACATGTAAACAGGTCTGTCCCTTCAGCCCTGAGGCACAGCCTGTGCTATGGCCTCTGCTGATCTGATTTGTGCAACGATTGACAGCTTGGGTCCCTCGCCTTTGGTCCCATTAATGGCATTAGCATCTAGTCAATAATGCTCAGCATTTCATTTTAACACTTTAATTAACAAATTCAATTTGTTCAAACTGCTGTGAAAACAAATTAAAAGCTGAAGAACAGGGCTACCAGGAGGCGTAAGAAAGGCAGGAGCTTTGCAGATTAGGCAGATTGTTTATTTGCTCCATGGAATTTCCAGGGATCTGAACATTGTTTGCCCTTCTACCATTGTCCTATCCTTGACCTCAGTGAGTCAACAGCCAAGTTCAGGCAAATAATATTATGTATCTTCTAGGATCACCTTTTCCCTCTTTATATATGTAAGTGGGACCCCTGCTGCTCTTCATATTTGGTCTCATTTGTCAAAAGAATTGTTTTGGTTTGGATTTAAATTGAGGAAGAAGAAGAAGAGAAGGAAGAAGAAGAAAAGGAACAACAACAACAATAACAACAACAACACATTAGTAATGAATGATCATACAATCTAGTGATTTTAAACTATGGATAGTTTTTTAACTCTAAGGGACAGCTGAAAATATCTGAAGATATTTTTAGTTGTCACCTGTATAAGAAAAATTACTTGCTTCTGTTGAAAAGCTATGATGTTGATGCTTCTATACACCCTACAATGCACAAGACAATCCATACCACTGAAGAATTATTAGGCTCCAGGTAGCAATATTGCCAAGGGTGCAGAACTTTGTTCCAGGCACTTCATAATTTTCTAAGCATCTTCCCAACTGCAGTCTCCCTTTGAGGTTTGCAGGAGATAGCAATGCCTATTTAAGAGTCGAAGAAACTGATTACTAGAGTTCAAGTCATGGGATAAAACAGCGCAGATGGTTAGTGATAGTAAGGAGACCAGAACAAGAACCTTTCACCAACTCTAGCCGAACTAACAGAATAGAAAACATCTTTTGGAAATGAAAGAATCATCCGTAGGTATGCGACTGTCCTCTCCATACTTCTTAGAAAATAGGCACTGGTGAGAATACTTAACTCATGTAATAAGGTATCCAGGCTGGGTTCCATGTTTGTGATGAGTTAATCTTGGAACTTCCTCTTTATTCCACCTCCAATAGTTACACTCAGAAACTGAAAATGTGCTCCAAGGTTGAGAATTAAAGATAGACACTGAAAAGATCACTTATCTCTTAATCATTGGTTAGTCCAACTCTGAGACTTAATTATCTTTTCTAAAATAGGAAGCAAAAAAAATTAAGCTACATACAGATCTTGTGGTAGATGAAAATTAAAACCAAAACATAAAATTTGATTTTTCCAGGAGTTTGACAAATACATAGATACATTTGTTAATTTGGGACAAGGAGGCAGATAGAAAAGAGAGAAAGTAGAAAGAGAGCCTGATGGCAGTTACTATAGAGGATCAAGAGAAGCTTCAGAAAGAACTTGTCCAGACAGAAAGAAGAGTTTAGCCAAAAGAAGCAGCCATGGACTCTGAACATCAAAGGGCACTGGTGGCTTCTAATATAAACAATATTAAATATTCTGGCAGCCTGGGAATAGGACTAGATTGATAGATCACCCCTGTATATGTGAATCAAAAGAGATAGATCACTAAGTTTTATAATACTTTGAAGCCCAAGGTATTTTCTATAGAATTCTCTTGAAGTGAGTATAACAAAGACAGCACTTCATAGGACTGTCATTCTGTTGGGAAGTGAGATTTTTGGCATTGGGATTTTTTTTTTTTCATTTCAATAAGTCACATATTTCCAGCTCTGAAGATAATGACAATAATGAAAAATATTCAATGGAATAAAGTCCCAGCCTAGAACTAGTTCCTAGGGAGATTACTAGAATTATAAAGTCCCAGCTGAGCTTGTATAGTTGGATAAGCTAGAGCAGTGTATGTGTTGAATAACTTCTTGAGGTCATTGAAAATATTTGAGTCATACACACACACACATACACACACACACACACAGAGAGAGAGAGAGAGAGAGAGAGAGAGAGAGACAGAGAGAGAGACAGACAGACAGACAGATAGACAGACAGAGACAGAAACAGAGACAGAGATAGAGATAGAGAGAGAAACAGAAACACTGAGACACACAGAGAGAAAACATTACAACAGACTGGATTTCTGGCTGGGATAGATAAAATTTCTGTCTCCTTACTTATGTTATCACAATGGTAAAACTCATGCAATTGTGTTTGTCATTCAGATCAACTTATTCTTCTAACAATATGCAAGATTGTTGTATTTTGTCCATTTTCAAATGTTTTTTTAAAGTGGTTAGTTATTTACTCAGATTCATGTACCTAGAATAAAGTAAGGCAAAAATCTGAAGAGATGGTTTCTAATTCAAAATAGCAAGTTGTATGTACCTGACAATGCCAAGCCCCCATCAAGGGAAGTGAAAGCCAGAAGGACCCTTGGCTTGGATTCAACCCACTCTTCAGTGCACTTTTCTCTTGGATCTGCTCATCAGGGGAGCTGCTGGGAATAAACAGATCTTTCTTTTTTCTTAGCGTCATTTGACAAAGTTGGCAAATCATGCACCCAAACATATAAATTCTAGACCTATTTACATAAGGAAGATTGACAATTGACCTACAAGAAAATTGGATCTCTTCTCAGGGAAAGATGTTAAGGAGGTGCCTGAGCAAAAGACAAAATAGGCCTATGACAGGATTCACTGAAGACATAGTCCTCACCCTTCAGTGACCTACATAGAGGCAGATTTGAAATAGTAGAGTGGTGGACAGTGGTGGAAGAACACAGGTATAGAGCCAGATTGCCCTGAATTTGAGTTCTGAATTGACAGTACACTAAATTAGTGGTCCTGAACACCTGCCTTATTTTCTCAAATCCTTAGGTTCATCCTCTATTAAGTGGGATAAAATTAAAAGTATTAAAGGGTTGTTGTGAACTGTTTTTATGTATTTGGTCGTTGCAGGGTCTCACTACACAGCTTGGACTCATGGTGATCCTCCTGCTTTCAACCTCCCCAGAGTTAGGATTATGGGCATGCACCACTTCACCCAGCCTCTGAGGCCGACTCAGCCCACCCTGGGGTGAGGCTGGCACAGCAGGTAGAGCTGGGGATAGAACCATGGTCCCTACACTTGCCTAAGTTTGCACAAGCAGGTGCTTTAGTGCACTGAGCTATCTCGCTAGCTCCACTGTTGTGTTTATTAAAGGAGGTAATTTGAGCAAAGAACCTGACAGATTAAATAGGTAATCAAAAATTTCAGGTCATCTCTCACATTTTTATGTCTTCTTGATTCACACAAAATTATGCTGCAATTTGATGTTGTAGTTCCCAGAATTTAGAACAAAGCCCCAAATTCAATACAGTGGTATTGTATTAAGTTCATGAACTTAATTTGTTCTCCTAGTTTAGAAACTATGTCCACTTTTGTTCTTCGTATGGGAAAGATGCCTGTGGTAGTGTTTGTCACCTGAATGTAGAGTTTGTAAATAACAAGATTTTGCAAAAAAAAAAATTCTGTTTGCAGAACAAATTGTGTGCAAAAAATAAAAAGCAGTCATGCACCAAGGTATTACAGCAATGTGAAATAAACATAAGTATAGTGGGTAGAAAGGATAGAAAAGTGGAGAGAAAAAGGTGCTAATCATTAAATAAGTAACATATTTAGTAATAAGTACTCAACACATTCTATGTTCCAGGCACTGTGCCATATCTTTAATATGGATAAATCACAGGTCCTATCCTAATATGACATCATTCTTATAGCTCATAGTCCAAACAGGGAGACCAAGCTGAAAACAGACAGGAAGCACTATGTAATGACAGCTAGAATAAAGGAAACAAAAAAAAGCAGGAGCATGAACGGGTAGTGGTGGTGCGGGTTTGTGTGTACATGTTATTAACTGTACTTGTGGCAAAAAAGGAGGCTGAAGGTCAAAGAAGGCCTCTTGGAGAGCTGTTGAAGGCATAGACCACAAAACAGCAGATTCCAGAGACATAAGGATGAAATGGCATTGGGCCTAGACTCCTGCCCCAAGTTGAAAGCAACATGCAATAGGTCCTGACTGCATGATCTCCTATGCCAGGGCCTGGGACCATCGCTGAGGTAGAGAAGATACAGGTCTGCCTCGGTGAGCTCACGGTAGACCATGTAGAAATTGATAAGGTAATACAACAATGAATGCCAGAATGGAGAGAAACTTAGGATGGAGATTGGGTGGTTAGCAAGAACCAGAAGGGAGAGGGATAGCTAAGTATCCTCATGGGCCAGTGTGGGGCCAGAGAGGTCTTAAGTGATGCTTCAGATACAAATTTGAAAAATGAGTAGAAGTCTCTCCTTCCCTTCCCACCTCTTTTCCCCTCCCCTCCCCTCCCTTCCCCTGCCTTCCTCTCCTCTTTTCTCCTTTCCTCTCCCCTCCCCTCCTCTCCTCTCTCCTCTTCTCCTCTGTCTTCCCTTCCCTTTTCCTCCACTCCCCTCCCCTTTTCTCCTCTCCTCTTCCTTTCTTTCCTCCCTTCCCATCCCCTTCTCCCTTCTACTCTCCTCTTTTCTTTCATTCTTCTCATGATGAATTCACCTGTGTACTACTTAAAGACTTACTATAGCTAATTATGAGCATGGAAATGTCTAAGTAAAATGGTGACATCTTCAGACTTTGTTTTAGCTTCATGGCTCAAGTTATAAGAGAAAAAAATTCTTGTATGTGTTACAACCCAACATCCTAATATTAAAGATATGAAAACTGAGACCCAAAAGGGAGGAGAAATCACTGACATCAAACTACTCAGTTGGTAGCCAATAGAAACAATTTAGAACCCCCATGTGCTCACATGCCTCCTTCTGCTTTAACACACTATTGCCAGCCTGCACATTCCATACCTCACCCCATCTTACCCTAAGGAGATCTAATTCTCTGTTGTCTTTTTCTTCCTGGTTGGCTAAATGCACTCCTGGGGTAACTTCAGAAATCTATTTACACCGAGGTGAACAGACTTAAGTGTTGCATAGGGGAAATAAGGCAAAAGAATAAAGTCTCACATAAGTATTCACAACATGATTCAGCTTATATCTTTCTATGGCAAATTCTAATCCTTTCCACTGCATGTGATGATCTAAGCCATGTGGTCCAGAAAACACTTTCATAAATAAGAGAGTCACAGAGAAATGTGCAATGTTTCTAACAGGTGGCATTATCATTCCATCTCCTATAGCATGAAATATCCAATGCTCTGGACTAAAATAAGCAAGTCAAGTGCACAACTCCCCAAGCTCAGCTGGAGGTTCCTCATATCAAGGTGGTTATGGAGACTGTGAGAGCATCACATGAGGATCCAGACCCCTTTTTCATCTACCTTTTGTGACCCAAGACTGGAGAGGCACTGTCATTGTCCTATGATGCTGCCAAGCTACACTGGTTTCAACAGAAAGAAAGAGCTTTGCAGCTCTTATGTTGGAAAACTAATAACAATGAAAGCATCCTGAATCTTGGGTTTTAGTAATAATAATCAGAGTTTCAACATAGCTTGGATTTGGAAGGTTCCCCAAAGGCCCATGTGCACCAAGCATGGCCTGCAGTGCTACTGGGAGATTGTACAATCTTTAAGAAGTAGGGTCCAGTAGGAGATTTTCAAGTCACTAGCAGTGCTCCTGAAAGGTACTGTGTGACCTTTCTTTCCTCCCTCTCCACTTACTTCTTATCCAGGAGATGAGCATTTTTTGTTTCTCCAAACACTACCACCCCAATGTGCTGCCTCACCAGAGGCTTACAAGCAACTATAGGCTGAATCTTCTAAACCTGTGAGCCAAAAAGAATCTTTTCCGTTTATGAACTATCTCAGGTATTTGTTACAATGACAGAAAAATAGCTGACATAGAATTTTTTCTACATATACTTCCTGTTCTTTGGAACACAAAGGTTATTATCATCATTTTATAGATGTATAAACTGAGACCCAGTTGGTAAGCAGCAGGATCAGGATCTGAACCCAACACTTTATCCTTTCCTTAGTCCATTTTCTATTGCTTAAGTGGAATACCTGCAAGAGGTAATTTATTAGGGCACTTACTGAGCACTTATTGTGTGTCAGCCATTACTTCACAAACTTTATGTGTGTTATCTCATTGAGTTTTTACCGTCCCCATTTTCCAGATGAGGAAGTCAAGGGACAAATAAAGTAACTTCCTAAGAGCACATGGCTAATTAGTGATACAGACAGGATCTGCATGAAGAAGATAAATCCCAGAGCCCTTTTCTTAGTACAGTATTCTGTTAGCAATGCAGTCAGGTTTCAAAAAAGAAAATTATTAGAATTTGTGGTTCAATATTAACTGAGTGCTTACTAGAACCAGACAGAGAGAAGCTCTCTCATATAACATTTTACTTGTTCTAATGAAATGCCTATGAAAGCCTATGAAAAAAATAACATTCTCATTTTATGACATGGCTCTGAGAGCCAAAATAGCTCCATAGAATGAAGATCTGGTGAAGGGACTTGAATATGTGCTACAGGTTTTTGGACAACTGTACCAGGAGATGGGGTAGGCAATTGCTTATGTAGAATATGTCCGGGGAGGTAGTAGGGCCTCAGGATCTCAGTGTGGCATTGCTATGGTTTATTCCTTCTTTATCCTCTGTGAAACTCAAGTTATACTTTGGTTGCCATTATGGCTGTGTTGCGTGATTGCCAAGAGGAAGCCGTTAGGTGATTAGGAAGGACAGTGTCTCTGTCAAAGACTGGATTTGTTCCTGCAGGAGCAGGTTTTTTTAAAGCAAGGCTGTTCCTCCTTTTTGCCTTTTCTGAATGTGCTCATTTACCCTGCCATTGTCTACCATGTTATGATGCCTCTTACTATGAGGCTCCTGACAACTGTGGCAGCAAGCCTCTGATGGTTCATGGGATGAAGAGGTTCATTTTTTACAGGATGGAGGACTGGCTAGCTCTAAGCAAAGGAACACAGTGAGGTCATTCTGCCAGTTGTAAACAGTAAAGTCAGCCTCTATGGAAAGACCACAGCCCCCCATGTGAGCAGGACAGAGGAGGTGGAGACAGGAATGCACCCGGAGCTCCAGGGTACACCAGAGGACTGGGAGAAACTCTCTCTGTAATCTGATTTTATTTCCCCAGGAAAACACTTGCTTCTGGCATCTTTGCTGTTGGTTCTTCCATTGCTCCACATTCTTTCTGCTCTCCTGGAAACATGCTTCACCCTTTCCTATCAGTGCTTTTCCTCTCTACTGTTCTCTCCTTCACCCCAATCTAGTTGACTCCTATTCTCTCTTCAGGGCTCACATTAAAAGTCTCTTCCTCAGAAAAGTTTTTCCCATTGCTCTATGTTAGATTAGGGCTCTCACTGTTTCTAAGTGTCTTACACTTCTGCATCATCGTCTAAAAGAATAACAAAATCCCCATGATAAACTTAATAATTATGTACTACAAATTTGTACTAAGAAAAAACAAAATTCAAAAATTTAAAAACTGTACTTCTTGGGAGGCTGAAAACAGGAGAATCCCTATGAGCCCAGTCTGTGTAGGGGACCCTGTACTAAATATATTAAAAAAGAACAAATAAAGAAAGAAAACTTCTGAACTATGTGATTAGTGGCTTGATGTTTGTCACTTGCTGCAACAAGAAGTTCGCAAAGGCAGGAAATCTTTCTTATTCCATTTTTCTCTATTGAGAATCTGAATGAACAGAATGTAGAGAATATTCAGCAGGACTACCATAAATATTATTTGCAGAATGAATATAGGAATAAAAATGGAATGCAGAATGAAGAAAGCAGCATTCTCCTTGCCCTTTGGTTAGATTCTTAGGGTGTTATTCTTTTTCATTACATTAAAGTTCATTTCCAAAGCTGATGGCTTTGACTCTTCCACACCATCTCATTCTTTGGTACTAACCTCACCTGGACCCTTAGAACTTCAAGTGCTCAATGAAGCTTGTAAATTGAAAGAACACATAAACACTGTTCTAAGGTACTACATTGACTCAACAAAACCTTTCCTCCTCTCCAAATCTCAGTACTACAGTTGCATTCTAGGATACACACCACACCCCCAGTTCCTTCAAGTAATTGATAGTAGGTGAGAGCTTATTAAGCATAAAGCATGAATAAGTTGTCTTTAAATTTCTGTCTCTCAATTTTATAAAAAGGACAGCTGCTAAACCTAGACCAACAGGGTAGAAACATATTGAGGTAAAAATGAAAAGTACTTTTCTATGCATCATCCCATGAAAGCAAGAGTATCTTTCATTAAGTTGGAAAACAGATCTTCACAGGATATATGGATGACCTCATTTCCCTGAGCAAATGAAGAAAGAGAGCCTGGGGGAGACAAAGACTTGTTTAAGGCACACAGCAAAGCATGTCACAGAACAGGCCTGGAAGGGATCTTTCCCTTCCTGGGCCCATTGTGCTGCTCTTTACCTGCTGCCTTGAGCTTTGTCAGTGACTGAGCATGAAGCCTTCCTTGCAGCCCATTGCTCTCGCTCAGTCCTACCTCTGAGTCCCTGGAACAGCCTGCATCACAGCTGTCCAGCCAAACACTGCCACTCTGTATATGGTTTTGCTGCCTCTCACTGATTTGCACTCTTGCCATCTGCTTTCAGTTTTCCTCTGAAAAATCTTGCTTCTGCAGCTCTGTTGTGCCACCCTCCCCTGCTAATGGACCTAATAGGCAGCTGTTTTACTTTATCCTTCAACCATCTCCAGGCTACTATTTTCTGGAATCTACCTCCTCTATGTTTTATTCTCTTGCATTTGTTGATTTGTCAATTTTAGAGGATTAAATATATTTGAAAGAGTGAAGCTGAGACAGTAAAGATTTTTCTTTTTTCTTTCTTTCTTTCTTTCTTTCTTTTTTTTTTTTTTTTTTTTTTTTTTTTTTTTTTTTTTTTTTTTTTTTTTTTTTTTTGTGGAGCTGGGGATTGAACTCAGGCCCTTGAGCTTGTCAGGCAAGCACTTATTCTACTGAGCTATCTCCCCATCCCAGTGAAGCTTTTTCTAGAATTCTTTCTTTTACTCAAGAGGCACAAAGCTCAATAAAAGTTCATTGACAAGCAGTGTCTGAAAACTACTGTGCAGAAAGGGAAGAGTAGCTAAAGAAACAGATGACTCCATTTAGATTCTGGTCACTAAGAGAAGAGACACAGGCATAAAAGACTAGAACAGTTAAAAGGATATCTCTCCGGGTTGCAAACAGGGGAAACTGGAATGGCAACAGTAATAAATACTAAGCATTCTTGTGTGTATAGGATGCCACAGTAGGCATTTTATTACATTCTGAAGAAATGTCAGAAATACAAAGAATTTCCATGTGCATACTTGGAAAGCAAGTAAAGGACTTCAAGTATATAAAAGGAAAAGAGGTTTGGAGATTCAAGAGAAATTCACAAGGGGAAATTTTGGGGTCTGGAATGCCACATGCCACATCCACAAAGAGGGACCTGAGGTGGGGTATTTTTGTCTTGCCTGTGTGTAGAGAGGTGGGGACACAGAAGGCTGAATTCTGGCTCCTGCATAAGAAATCTACTGAGGAGGAGACTGCACAGAAAGTGAAGAAACAGCTACAGTTATAATATTTGATGATCTTCGCGCTTGCAAAGGCAGTTGAATGATACCATTTGGACTCCTTCCCTGAGTCTACCTACAGTGAACAAGCAGAATAGCAGGGGATAAAGAGGTAGCAACAGTAGTAGAAACAGGACATATCCTTGATGGTCACTGAGTAGAGGGGCTTGCAGTAGAGCCCAGGAAAGAACCACACAACAGCTAAGAACATCTTTCAGGCACAGAGAGACCCATGTGTCAGTTCAGTGCAATCCACCTGGCCCTTTGCATTGATTTCCTTCTTTAACTTTGGGGAACTATGGGAGAGACTGGTAGAAATCAAAGCAGAGACAACCCACAACCCTGAAAGCTCCCAGGTAGAAGCTGGCCTTGACCAGGGGAAGAAAGAGAAAAAAGGAAGAAGATAATATTAAACCAAGGTCAGAGTCATCATTGTCAAGACCTAAACACAATTACTGAATTGAGGCCTGTTCGCTGATTGCAGTGATGTAAGGACCTGCTATTGCCTAGAAGCGAAATTTTCATCCAGGGCAGGATCAGGACTATCTTCTTGAATAGAACTGAAGCATTGGCAGTAGACAAAAAATAAAGCATCTTTATGAACAAAAAGTTCCTGCATATTGCGTCAATATATTATTGGCAACATGTATTAACACATTAGTCCTGGCAATAATATTGGAGAAAGATAACATTTTTCTCCACATCTTAATAAATGATAAAACTGAGACATAAGATAATTAAGTAACTTCCTCACAGTTACCTGCTAGCCAAACATAAATATGGTACTTGTACACACCACAAACTTTTGTATGAGCATATATATGAACTCTAGCTAAGTCCTCAGAGCTTGGCAGAAATCAAATGGTTCAGTAGGTGCAACACATCTATTGTTTCAGGATCTAATTTCAGAATACTGTGTTGGAAATAAATACACAAAAAGGCATTAGGTACTCAAGAGTAGTTGGTGTGAGCCAAATGATATTAAGAGTATTCATTAGGACCCATGCCACAAGTTCTAAACTCAATTTTTTCATCTTCTGAGCAGGCCATGCCATCCATGCCCATATTTCATCCTTTAGACACAATTTTATAATCTGCACTGTCTTGTTATTCATTCTAGAATGCTTTTGTCCTGGAGGTCCTTTCTATGCTCTTCTGTCTTATTTTGGCCCATCTGTCTCACAATCACACTAAGGTGACTTAAGTCTTTTGAATTATATCCTAGTACTTTTAATCATACAACAACTTTAGCCAATGACATTTTCCCATCATCCTAAAAAGTCCAGATATAAAAGCCTAATCAAACTCATGTCATATAATCTGCACCAAGGTAAGATAGATATCAATTTCAGAGTTGAGACTAAATTCAGCTCCACCTATTATTTAGTACATTATAGAAAAAGATGGTCAATATGGACTGGTGTGACCATCAAAGGCATCATGATTTAGGACTACAGTGCACACTTCATGCTCTTGAGAGACTCTCAGAGTTTTGCTGGATGTTGGATGTCAACTATACCGACTACATGTGAAGAGTGCTGAGGCAAGTTACTGTGTTTCACTCACACTACTTACAAAAAATATATGGTAAGGTAATTTGCAGTGGACTTAATGTCTGTGCCCCCAGCTTATATATTGGAATGTTAACATTCCCAATCTGATGGTATTAGGAAGTGGGGACTTTGGAGGTAATTTAGAAGATAGAACATTAAAGAATGAGACTAATGTCCTTACAAAAAGTATCCCAGGTGCCTCTCCCCCTCTTTCTCTGCCATGTAGCACACAAGAGAATGGACCCCTATACAGGTCATCCATATTGGAATCCTGGTCTTGGGATTCCAGCCTGAAGAACTGGGATACATAAGTTTCTATTACAGAAATAAGTTACCCAGTCAAAGGTACTTCTTAATGAACAAAAATATTACCTCAGTATGGTCAGTATTTTTTACAAGAATTGTTAAAAGATGAACTATTGAGGAGAAGAAATACTTTGTTGTGTTCATCTTTATAACAAGGGAGGTGTTTTTGTCTCTGTTTCAAAGATGAGAAAACAAAAGCTCAGAGAATCCACACAATTTTCCAAGGTCACAAAGTAACCAATTAAAGAACCTAGAAGAAAGCTAAATTTGTGAAATTTTTCAGTTTCAGTTTTTTCTCCTATTGTAGCTTGAGATAGATTTAAAAACTCATAATAAAGAGAAATCTGCTGAAAGGAATTTAAAAAAAAACAATAATATTATCACTGAAATAAGTATACAATCTTTCTAGGAAACTACTTTGACACAACAACAGTCATGTTTATCCATTCATTCCCTCATTTGTTCATTCATTCAACAAATATTTTTGAGCATCTCATAACTTCCAGGCATTGTGCTAGGCACAGATAAAAACTCAGGTAGAAAATGTTTTGCTAGCCAGGTGTGGTGGTACATACCTGTAATCTCACAACTTGGGAGGCTGAGACAGAAGGATCATTATGAGTTCAATGCCACCCTCAGCTACACAGTGGGTTCAAGTCCAGTATGAACCATCTAGTGAGACCCTGTGTCAAAAAAAGTTTTGCTCTTATGAAGCTTCCATTCTAATATGGAGTAGCAGATGAACAACAGCAAACGAGAATCCAATATCAGAAAATAATTCATATATAGAGACAACAGAGTGATGTGATAACAAGTGAGAGGAATTTAGAGGAGCTAGTTAAATAAGGGGGTCAGTGTAGTCCTCTTGGAGGAGATGAGGTCAGGATTCAAGAGTAAGAAGTCAAATAAAAGGAATGAATGTTCATGTTCATGGAAAATCCACAAGGCAGATGCAGAAGGGAGAGACACTTCCTCCTCTACGTCCTATGAGATCATCTTCCTAAGCTCCAAGGCAGGGACATGTGATATAGATGGAAGATGATGGGCTTTGAACTGGATACATCCCAACCTGTGGAAACATGACTGAGTCCTTTAATCTTTGAAAGTTTTTGTGAAAATGGGGACAGTAACTCCTCCCTACCTATGAGGATCAACTGAGATAATGAATGAATGTTCATTTCTTAGTTGTAATAGAAACTGATGGACTGACTATGCATAATGGAATTTTGTTACACAAATCATGTTGTTCACATGATGATTTGAAGTTCCAGAAAGCCGGGTTTGAGGCTAAATGAACATCATGCCTAACACAACATTGCAGAAGTAGTCAAATAAGAAAACCACAACTGCTACCCACAGCTCTAAGGACCAAGCTCTACATTCCCTACTGCTGTCTCTTTTGTATCACTAATTCAACTTTGTATCAACTATTATGCTGCAGCACAATGACATTCCTAGGCAAGGAACTCAAGATTATTTATACTGTCTAGGCCTCAAGGATGCTTGCTTCAGAATTGTTTTTTTTTTTTTTTTGTCTAGACATTTCTGAATAATGGTGACTAGGTCATATACCTGTGCCTTACCTTCAGAAGGGTACAGGGAGGTGAGTTACCTAACTCTTACCTTAAGGAGGAAAGTACCTATGATGAATATTCCAAAGGGATTGGGAAGAGATAAAATATGGCAAGTACAAACTAGGAGGGAAGAGATCATGTAGTATCTTCCAGTGCCTGGGGACCAGCATGTGCTCAGTGAAGGTGAGCTTTGTTTCTTCTTTCTGTTGTACAGACTTCCTTCCTTCTGATTCAAGGTTTTGAGGAGGTATTAATAATGCTTGCTGTATGGGTAGATGAAAAAGGCCACCATGTACTATTTAAGATTCTCTGAGAGGAATCATAAATTTAGCTTGTGCTATAGACACCTTCCAGAGAGACAGGCTGCTGACTGGGACTTGGCTCAGAGCACAAACAACGTGCCTGGCATTTGCCTGAATCCAACCTAGCTCAGATGTACTGCATCCTGATTAAATGAGGTGAGCTGAGAATCCATCCTCAAATTAATTGCTGCCATATAACAAAAGTCTTTGGGGCCAGAAACACAGAAAGAAAAGTAGAGAATCTGCAATGGACCAAAGATGGTTAGTTCAGTATGTCTTGCTGCATTAAACAGCATGTGTAGTGGCTCTCAGATGCTGTGCCCATTGAGGCCCACATCCTTTCTCCTCTGTCTGAACTCAGTTCCACACAGGATATATGCCTCAGTTTTCTGATCTGCATTTCATGCCCTTCTCCCTGCCCCTCCTGTTCCTGTCTTTTGGGGCCCGAGATCTTTCATACACATCAGAGTATTTTAAAGTCTGTCAAGATATTAGCAAAACTATTCCCTCTGGTAGGTCACCTCATTCCAGATAAGGCACTCCCAGAAATAAATCACATCCTTGACGGAAGCCAATTTGACACTCAAATTATTGGGTTAGAATATAGTTTAAAAAGAATGTTACCGTATATTGTCAAATTTGATTCCAACAGAATGTTTCTGAATTTTATTTTACTACAATAATCAAACATTTACTGAATTTTATTACCCATTTCTAGCGTTTCTTTATAGGCACTGCACAGAGGCCCAAGAGAAAAGAATGAGCACAAAGCTACATTTTGTGTTCTTTCATCTTGCCTCAAGATCAGATATGAAATCAAATGATTGAACAAAATCATTTCTCAAGATCAATGACAAAGTGTTAGTACCTCAACTGATGAGAGAGCATGAGGTTATTTGCATAGTTGTAATGTATGGCTCTTGTTTCTGTCTCACTTCTCTAAATAGCTCAGTCACATAAGAGAGGCTGAATTTCTCTAAGTGCATTAAGAATTTGCACTGTGCCTCACTGTCTATCTGACCATGCCTCATGCTCTGCTCCCACTTCATCCACAATCAAATTTATTCCCACATATGGTAAATGATGTTATCCTAGAAATTAGTCCAGTACAGACCTACCAGGAAAAGGAATTTTAGACAATAAAAATAGCACTCTTATCAAGGGATAGCAACATTACATATACAACATTTTCTATTAATTTTAAAAATAAGGAAAACAGAATGCCTTGTAGTTGTATGTTGTGCACACAGACACACAGTCATTAAAGAGAGAAGTGAGGATTCTGTGTCAGGCTTCATTTTCCCTGTGCCGCACTACCTACCTATAGAGCTTTCTATATAATTCAAGCTAAGGGCACATCCTGCTTCTTCTTCCAATTTTCTCAGAACTCAGATAAAATCATTGTGCCCTTCCACAGCTTGGCCCTGCCCAGGCACTGGATGAAAGATATCTGACTTAGAGAGGATATTGAGAGCACTTAGTTTTAACCACAGTTAGAATTTTGCTAAGTGGTTCCCTTGTATGGACAGTGGTGCAGCTGCACTTTGGAACCAAATCATTCTTTTATGCACCTGCTGTTCTCATTCCAAAGTAGTGGTGAGACAGATGGACTGATAGATGTGAAGACTGGAGCCCAGTGTCCAGGGTAGGGTTTTTCCTCTCTATTTTCACCCCCACATTAGCTCTTTATTACAGGTTAGCTCATATTAAACAGTGTGGCACATCAGTTTGTTTAACTTGGTATAATTTTAAAAGCAGCAGCTAGGCAAGTCTTGACTTACAGTTCAGCTTTGCCCTAGGCTGTGTGACCTTAAGAAAAATGTTTAACCTCCTTAAATATGATTCTTCATTAAGGAAATGGAGAGAATTACTGTGAGAAATAAATATATTTAATAAATTACCGTGTGAAATAAATACATTTAAAAACAAACTGAGAGTCATACAGCAAATACAAAGTACTTGTTCATACAGCAAACAGTATCAGGGAGTTATTGTTTTTTATTATTATTATTATTATTATTATTATTTTTTTTTTTTTTTTTTTTTTTGGCAGAACTGGGGATTGAACTCAGGCCCCTGTGCTTGTCAGAGAAGCGCTTATTCCACTGAGCCATCTCCCCAGCCCCTATTATTATTATTATAATCACCTTTCTAGACTTAACTTTTACAGGCAGATGCTGCTCTGAGTGTGGTTCTTTAACTGGAGCTGACCTTCTCCTACTTCCTGCAATTGGAAGCACAAAAGACCAACCATAGGCATCTGCCCGACTATATTTGCCAAATTGCTCTTCTTTACACAGTCTGTTGCCTCCTCCTTTCTTTCTACTAAAAACAAACTTGTTGGGATTTCTTATAAAATTTAAGCCATGGACAGTGCTGCATTTCCCTGGAATTCAGGGTTCAATGAACCTACCTGGAATTTCTCAGTGTCCAGTCTATGTGCAGTCTTGCCAACTATTTATTTTGAACTCACCATGAAATAACTACCTTTCTTGGAAAGACAGAAGCATCAATCATAATGTATTCAAATTCCAGGGATAATAGCATCAGAGAAAATTGCTTTGCTTCAGCTAACCACTATACCTTAAAAGTTACATTACAACAAGTTAATGGCTTTCAATCACAAAATCCATTTTCTTATAGAAATATTTGAACATTTCTCATATCTTTCTTTAAAATTTTTCCAATTAAAATATAACTATAGCTGCTTAAAGAGAGAGAGAAGACAGCCCAGGGGAAGGAGACTGGAAGGATATAAGAAGTCAGAGAAAAGGAGCAATGAAATTTCAATCATTTATAAGGAAATTAGCGTGGGTGGAGGAAGCCTCAGGCTGCATGTCAACGACTTGGTAGATACCCTAGTAGACACCAACAGCTGATCGCTGCCCTGAGGAACCTGAAGAAGCCCTTCCTCTAGATCCATGTGAGCAACCAACCCCAGAAGCTGGGAAGTTGCTGGCGTGCTTTACTACGTAGAGATCAAGGTCAAACCAAATTTTCCTGTTTTCAAACTAAAGTAATCTGTTGTTAGAAAACAATACATTGACTTTGAATGGCTAGGAAGTGAATTACAGAGAGAGAGAGAGAGAGAGAGAGAGAGAGAGAGAGAGAGAGAGAATGTAAAGTTACAGATCCTCACCTTCTGGGGAAGAATTTTTGCATCAGCTCCCTTTTAAAGATAGTGATAGGATATTTGAGAACTATATCAGTTACTTGTCTCTTAAGATGAAATACCCAACACCCCAATTTAAAGAAGGAAAGGTTTATTTAGCTTGCATTTAGTGAGGGTTACAGTTCATGCTTGGCTGGCTCCAAGATAGAGTGGCATAGCAGAAAGCAGCCATTGTAGGCAGGAAAAAACAGCAAAAGGCAAAGGCAAGAGGGAGGAACAGTGGCAGCAAAGGCAAGCTATCTCCTTTCCTTTGATTGCCTTCAGGCTATCTGCCCCAGGGTAGGTGTAGCACTCACACCCCTCATTCTAGCAGTTCTCAGACCCAAAATCTCAGTCTTAGATCATGGATTAATCACAAACTGTAGAACACTGACCCAATGACTGCATGAGGTTTGGAGGGGAGACACCTAGACACACACCATAGTAAGAACAGTTTTAAGGAAAGGAAACAAGGGATGGAGCAATTTATAAACAAAGACAATGGTCATTCTCTGACACAAAATAAATGTTATCTTTATGTATTTGATTCTACAGGATGAAATAACAGATAAAAGCTATACCCCATCTAAAATATGACATATTTGAAAATTGGAAAGAGGCAAAAACACGACCATTAATGATTCATATGCACCAGTGAAGGCATTCTAAGTATTCTTCAGCATGCTGTACAGAAAATGGTATAACTTGCTTTCAGTAAAGTAACACTTTGGTGCTTGGCAGTTGACAAGTTAATTTGCTTTAGTGAAAATCTCTCATTCTAGCCTTTCTATATAAATAACTTATCCTTGCTGTTTTAATGTGCTATACACACTATAGCTTACCAAGCTTTTCACATAATCTACAGTGTCCTAACTAAAGTTTCTGACTTGGTCTATTTGTACAATTTTTGTGTCACATTTGCTTCATCAATCTGATTGACTAGAATATTTCTCTCTCTCTCTCTGAATGTATAATGTCACTTGATGTAATTTGTATGTGGGAGTACTGCACAGTTAATTTTTAGTGCCACACAGGAAATATACACACTTGTGTGAAGAACATATTTTCCTTCCAGTGTACAGTACCCTTCACAAGGAAGATTGAGGAAAATCCATATATTCTGTATAAAAACAAAATCAAATTTATATACTAAAATTATTTGTTTAAAAACTAAAGTTACTTTCAAATAAAAAATACATTTCTGATATACAAAAAATTGTAGGAAATTTAGAGAAGAACATATGCCATTAATTATCAGATTCTTTAATGAAACTGAAAGTGAAGCAATACTCCCCATTTTTTTTTCCTGGAACCAAGCATTACCTGATACCAAAATCAGAGAAAATTATAACCATAAAAGAGAACTACAGGCCAATCTCCCTAATGAATACTTACACAAAAATCCTCAATAAGATACTAGCAAACAGAATGCAGCAAGTCATCAAGATCATGCACCATGACCAAGAAGCATTCATTGCAGGGATTTGGGATTGTTCAACACATGCAAATCAATAAATGCAGTACTCCATATTAACAGAGCCAAAGGCAAACTCCATATGATCATTCAATAGATGCCAAAATTCCACCACCCACCCATGATAAATGCCTATAGAAAATGAAAATAGCTGTTCATGATCTCAATCTGATAAAATCTATCCATGACAAAACAATAACTAACATCATATTGAATGCCCTCAAACTGAAAGCTTTCGCTCTAAAATCAGGAAGAAGATAAAGGATATTCACTATCACTACTCTCATTTAACATAGTTCTGGAAACATTAGCCATACAATGGGACAGGAGAAAAAAAAATTAAAGGAGTGACAATAGGAAAGGAGGAAATTAAAATATCATTGTTGATGGAGTATACTTCACTGTATATAGAAGACACCTCAAATTGTACCAAAAGACTTCTAAATTCAATAATCAAAGGCAGTAGATAGCAGATACAAAGTCAATACAAAAAAAGGCAATAAAAGAAGAGAGACAAGAACAAAACTTTAAGATTTTGTGAAAGCAAGGGGTAATATTCAATCATATGTTTAATCTTATATAACTGTCTGTTAATCTGAGGAACAGATTTGATGATAAAAATAGATAATATATCAATCATGGTTAATCAGCTTTTCTTGTCTTGAAAATCTTTAACATAGGTACTGTTATATGTGACCTTGTTTCTGTCATTGTTTCTGATTTTTGTTTTTGCTCTTCAAAATAAAATTATAATAAAAAGAAAAAAAGACTTCCTATACACAAATAACTAACTCACTGAGAAAGATATTAGAGCAATAAAATTTTCTACTATACCATCCAAAAAAAATGAAATACCTAAAAATCAGTCTAATAAAGGAAGTAAAAGACCTTTACACTGAACACTATATAACTTCAAAAAAAGGATATTAATGAGGGTGTCATTAAATAGAAAGATATTCATTGTTCTTGGGTAGGAAGAACTAATACAGTAAAAATGGCCATAATCTCCAAATTGATATACATATTTAACCCAGTCTTGACAAAAATGTTAATTGCATATCTCATATAACTAGAGAAAACAATCTTAAAACTTATTTGCAACTAGAAAAGACATAAAAGAGCAAAAGCACTTATAGGCCACAAAGGTAAAGCTGAAGGCATCATAATCAAGGACCTGAAATAATATAGAAAGCTACTATACTAAAACCAGCATGATACAAACCAGAAAACCAAACCAAACCAAAACAAAACAAAAAAAATCCCTCCACAGACCCACAACCAACCAACCAACCAAACAAACAAACACAAAACTGATCCAAAGATCAACGGAGCAGATTAGAAGATGCAGAAACAACTTTAAACATACTTAGCCACCTCATCTTTTGCGAGGGAGCCAAACACTTTCACTAGAGGACAGATAACCTATTTAATAAATGATGCTGGAAAAACTGGCTTTACATATGCTGAAGGTCAGAACAAGACCCGAAACTTTTACCATAAACTAAAGTTGAAATTAATCAATGATCTAAATATTAAAACAAGCATTACATTTTCTGGAAGATAGAACAGATAAAACTCTTAGTATTAGTATAGGCATAGATGCTATAAACAAAACACTAATTGCACAGGAGATACCACAAAGAATCAATATTGGAATCTTCTCTTACTGAGAAGTTTTTGCACAGCAAAAGAAACCAAAAATAGAATGAAGAGACAATATACAGTGTGACAAAAAACAATTGCCAACTGTTCCTCAAAGGACAAATATCTAGAATATTTAAAAACTCAAAAAAATCCGACTCCCCCAATTTAAATACCCATTCCAAAAACTGGCATCTGAAATGGATAGACAATTCTCATATGAAGAAATAGAAATGGCAAATAAATGTATAAAAAAAAAGTTCAATAACACTGGGCATTCATAAGCTGCAAGTTGAAACAGTGCTGAAGTTCTATTTCAGTCCAGAAAGAATGACTTATCAAGAAAGCAACCAACAACAAATGTTGGTGAAATGTTGGGGAAAAAGGAACTTTTGCTGTTGGTAGGAGTGTAGTCTGGTTCAACTGCTGTAGAAGTGAGTGTAGATTCTTCAACAAAGTCAAAGTAGAGGCTCCATGTGATGCAACTATTCTTCTTCTGGGTATTTTTCCCAAAGAGCTAAAATCATCACACCATAGTAATATTTACACACTCATTTTTATAGCAGCATAGTTTTTAAAAGGTAAATCATGCAAAAAGTATAAATGCCCATCAACCATTTGAAGGATAAAGAAGAATTTTAAATAAAATGGAGTATTACTCAGACAAAAAGGAGGATAAACTTAGGCACTTCTAGCTAACTGGATACACTTTGAGACCATACTTTTAAGTGAAATAAATCTGACATTCATATTTAAATACCAAATTGTTTCTCTGATATGAAAAACCAAAACTGTAAATAAAGACCAAAATGCATAATACATATTGGTAAATGGGAACAAAATATTCAAATGGAAAGGAGAACAGAGGAGGAGGTAGGGGGAAAGAAATGAAAGGACAAGAAAAAAATGAGAAAAGAAGAAAAAAGTGGAACAAAGCTTTTGTAAAGAAGCAGGGAAGAGAGGACGAAGGGAGGGGAAAGGAACAAGAATAAAATAAGCAGTAATATATATCATATACAGGTAAAAATCCTCTATGATGATTGTTATCACTGTGTATATTTAAAATGCATCAATAAAGTTAAAGAACAACAACAAAAAAAAAGAAAATAAGATTTATTAACTGGCATCTAACAAACACTAAATGTAAATGATTCTGGTTTAGACTCTAACTAGGGCCTGCAGATATGGACAAGAAGAATAATCATTGCCTTTGTAGAACTCTCCTCATCAGTGTAGCAGAAATATAAACATACAATATTGATCAGTATTGTAAGGTCAACAATGTGATACAATAACAGTATTACCAAGTGGTCTACTGGAGGATATGCCACGAATTCTGTTTTATGGGACTCAAGTTTTCAGGTGGGGTGAACCCATTTACTTAAATTTGTAAAACTTCAGTTTTTAAACATTTCAAATATTCCAAAAATTACAGGCTATAAATTCCTAACATTTCTCTCATTCTTCATTTTTTAAAGTTTAAATAAAATATCATAAATATGGGTTAAAACACCCATGTTTTAGCTTAATTCCTTTTCCCTAATAGATGTAAACACTGCCTTATCATCATTCTTATTCTCTTTTTTTAGTTATTAATTCAGATGCATATAAAAACTAGAATATTCATGTTTTCAAAAAATATATATATAGTCATGTTCCTTTACAGTATGACTTGGAATTTAACTATGTTAATAGTTGCATCTCTATGCATTTCAATTTCTATATAATATGTTATATGAACAGACTAATTATAAATAGGTTTGTATAGTTTATAATTTTTGTTATTGCAAATAATGATATGACCAAAGCTCTGTCTACATTTGTATAACATTGTCTAAAAATGAGATGGTTGCTAGAAATGTTTAAACATTTTTAGCTTTACAACATAAGGTTCTTTACATAATGGCTGTGCAAACTTATACTAATCTTAACAAAAGTGGATAATTTCTCATTGATCCACATCTCTTCTTCACTAACTACACATCCATGAGGCTGTCCCATACCTGCTCCTCTGACTTTCACTATTCAGCACCTCTGAAGGTTGTATTTAGCATACCAGGAGTACTCTCTGTGTTCAGAATTACTCCTGGCTAATACAGCATCTCACACAAAGTTCACATCAATGGCCTCCTAACTCAAGGATTCTGTTTCTAACCATTGTCATCAATTCATCACAGCCAAAGATCTTTCTAAACCACAACTCTGACAACACCACTTCCCCTTGCTCAAAGCCCCTCATTACTGTGTATTTTTTGTCAGAATAAACATCAGACTCTATGGCTTGAGAGTCAGTCTCTATAGCTTGACCTTTAATTACTTCTTATGCCTTGTTTTGTGCCAATATTTTCCTTATATTTTAGGCCCATCTTTTGTTCTCTGGACAGGCTTATTGAAGTAAAGGGCTTTTACTCATCGTATTCTTTCCCATGTTCATATGTTTTTGCTCCCCAATTCCTGGAGGCAGGATAAGTTTTCAACAAATATTCATATTCCTTCTTCTACCACTACAGTACAAAACTGTCACTAAGAAATATCTACTTAGCAAAGATTTTATTACCAAGTCCCCAAAAACAATTAGATACAATTATCTTAGAATGTTACAATCAATAAAATATGACTGGAAGTGACATATACTACTTTCAGGACTGTATATTACATATTAGGCCCTCTCCATGCTCTATTCAGCTGTGAAAGTAGATGCAGAGAACACTAAGGCTTTAGGAGGTACATAAACAAAATAAGGAGTCTGGCCTTTAATCACCAGTGGTATAGTCTTTATAAGTGGCCATGAGGAGGTCCTGGTCTGGTCCCTCAAACCATCATGGCTTCAGATTAGAGATACCTTCCTTGATATTTTCTAGGACTTTTTTTAATTCTTGAGATCAGTCAGTGCTGAGTCTGGGCCAGCTCCTCTGAACATAGACCATTCCCCAGTTTTCCTCATTGGGAATGTTCACTGACCTCCTGTATGCTATTCTTTTCTTAATGCTCTGCTACTGTCCCTTAAAATTCTTAATAACAAAGTTTTAAAGAAGGGGCTCTGTTTTTATTTTGAACTGGGTCTCACAAATTAGAAAACTGTTAGCCTCTACCCTATGACATATCAGATGTCCAGAGGAGTTTTGAATCCTAGTTACTCTCAGGTTCGGTGCTCTGAATACACAGAGTCTAGTGAGGGGGTTATTACCATTTGCTGGCACATTTCATGAATATGGGTTATTGACTGCCCACCAGAAGCTTTCTATATAGTATGATACTATGAGTATATGAGCTCCTCAACTCTTATTCTGCTTTGATATCCATAGAAGCTTATTGTTTCACAAGGGTGCAATGCATGTATTCATCAAGTAGTCCTCTGTCATGGGCTATTCCTTTGTCATCTAAGAGCTTTTGATGCTGTTATAATACCAGGAGCCCTTCCAATAAAAATAAATATATAAATTTGTATAGCCACTAAAAAAAAAGTATGCTACTACTTTTTTTTTAGTGGCTATACAAATTTATATATCTATTTTTATTTTTCTTTCTTTTTTTCTTTTCTTTATTTATTTTTTATTTTATTGAAGCATGAATATCAATGGGAGAGTCCTAAGACACCTTAACAGGATGTATTCAACAAATTAATACATTGCTAACTGTTTCGGTATCATACAAGGTGTATACATGATATTATATTTGCAGACATTATTATAGCAGATGTCTCTTATCAGTAAATTAAGAGAGTGTAGCTGTTTACGTATCTTATTTTTTATACCTGAATTATATCAAAGATTCAATGATAAGTTTGAAGCATTTATATTGAAGTAGATGCCACTTGAACATATACTCATAAGTATATGTTGCACAGACACACATGTGCAAATACCATATAGTTTCCCTAGTATAAGAAATGAAAAGAAGAAATACAAATAGAAATGTGCAACAACAACTAAAAATAATTGAGTCAGATAGGGCAAAGTGAATGGCATATGCTGCAGGATACTAATCAGCTTTTCTTCTGGATGGTTAACAACTTAAGTTCACAGATCAAAATTGGACAAATAGAAGAGCTGCAAGGCCAGCCAACATTTTGGCCCTAGCCTTTCAAGGTCAGCGAAGACTCAGGACATAGGTGAACCTGTACTGCAACAACATGAAACTCATTTGAGCCCCAAATTTTCTGAACAAGGAGATTATAGAGCCACAGAGGAAAGAGATCGAAGTTCTATAGTGTGCCTGGGGAGAGTCACATGGAAAGAAAACTTTATCTCAGGCTCTCACAGAGAGAAAACTGGTCTAGCATTGGCCGTGACTCATCCACATGGATGACACAGACAAAAGATCTACAGAATAAGGTACATGACTACAAGATAAACCCTGAGGGGACTTCACTGACCTCATCAGAAACAAAAAGTACATGTGTTGGTATATAAGTCTTGCTCTAGCTAGGTCTTAACGACCCAGCAGAAAAGTATAAAAATGAGGTATACAATACGGGGCCATAATAATAAGTTGAGCTATAAATGGCTACTGTTGACAACTTCTTCAGATAACTCACTATTGTTGTGGAACGCTGGACTGTGTTGGATTGTGTTGTCAAGTTCAAGCACCTAAATTAGTTGAATGACAATGGAGTGCCCATCTTTGACAGGTGTAGACAAAGGACAGGGTATAGAAAGGAAGAATCATGATGTGTGTGTATGGATAGTACAGTTGGGATAGATAACACTGTGCTTCTACATAATTCTATGAGAGGCAGGATTTGCACTAATGGTGGTTAGACAGGACATTTTTCGGCTTCTAGTACTATGGACAACCATTAGGAAATAACAAGGTAGAAAGTATATGCTACAACTTTACCTCTGATTGCTTTTAAATTGTGATGGTAGAGACATAGGCAATCGGCTCACCAAGAAATGAATTCCTTTACCCAAAGCTAATTATGCTCTCTGTTTTGGTTGCACATTAAAGCTATGGATGCACTGAATATTGAAAGAGTTCAAATTTGAGGTATATGAAGAATATGTACTTCCCTTAGTTCAAGAGAAGACATGGTTGGAAGACATGTTACTTTACATTTATATTATGAAACTTCAAAGAGAATATTAACCTGATTTTTTCCACAGTTTGGATATAAATGCTCCCCATAAGGTCCATATGTTCAGGGTTGGCTTCCCAGTGCATCATGTATTTACATGTGGATTTTTAGATGATGATTGAATCATGAGGATTCTTGTGCTCCCTGCTTCCTGCCTGCCATGAGGTAAGTAGATTTGCTTCCCATAGCATGACTTCTACTTCACTATAATAAACCCCAAAACAATTAAACTAATTGATCTAACTGTGGACTGAAACTTCTGAAATCAGGAGTCAAATATGTACTTAAATCTTTTTTCTTTTAAAGTTGTTACTGTAAGGCATTTCATCATAGTGATAGAATGTTGCCTAAAACAACCTGAAATTAATCCATCACTTTTCCTGCATGTTTGAGAAACACTTGCATTTTTTATTATTATTACCAATGCAAAACAGTAACCCTTTGACAGAGTCCATGAAAGCCATCATTCATGAAGGAGAATCTAAAATTAGTAGTATCACTGTAACTGCCACTGAATAAATAGTATGTATTATGGAAAAGGGAAGGCAAAAATGTACATATTGTTTCCATTTAAACAAGTTTTAAAGAGCCATGGTATTGTGATTAATAACAATGTTACTACTTTTTTCTTGATGTTTAAAACATAAAGTTAGTCAAAAATTACATGTTTGACCCAAAGACATGTTACCTGAATACTATGAAAGAAATTCATATGCACTGATAACACATAAAATAATATACACTATCTCATCCCTCAACAATATTATTAATCTTCTTGTAGACATCACCATATTTTAAGGGTCAATCAGTATTTTAAGTTTTAAAATTAGCTTGTTTATTTACAGGGAAAGACTATAAAATATTTCAGTGCTTCTCAAATTATTGACTATAGGAAATAGCCACAGCTCCTGTTCTGCCACCCTTTGTTCCTTTCTGTCTTCTGCCACCATGAACTGTTGTGCTCTTCAATGAGCAAATCTGTCTTAGAACCAGCTGAGCATGGACTGAAACCTCCACTAACTGTGAGCTAAACAAATCTTTCCTTTCTTAACATTTTTTTTTTGTTTGTTTGTTTGTTTTTTATGGAACCGGGGATTGAACTCAGGCCCTTGTGCTTGTCAGGAAAGCACTTATTCCACTGACCTCGCCTTCCTTAGTTTTGAATGTCAGGTATTTTGGCCCAGAAATGAAAGAAATGTAACTGAAACAGAATTTGGTACCAAGAAGTGGGGTCATTGCTCTGGCTATACCTGACCGTGTGTTTCAAGACCCTTTGGTAATGACTTGTGGGAAGAACAGGAAAGGTTGGGAGATGTCACCTGAAAGCAAAGTGCCGTAACCCCTTTGGCTGCTTTGTATGGAAGATTATGGTCAGAAATTCTGGTTCAGAAAATCAGAAGGCTGACAGAAATCCTGCGTGTAAATACCAGGCCTGGGAGTTTTCTGCGGGGAAGAAGGACTACACTGGTTACTGGACTCCAGAAAATGTGTCATGGCTTAGAAGAAAGTTTCCATTTTCATGTCCAGAGACTTTGCCAGAGACTGATATTAAGCAAGGCAGACTGATTAAGCTTGCAAAAGAAATTTTAAGGCAAGTCAAATGTTGAGGCAGTGACATAGCGATTGTTTGGGGCCTTTAGTCAGATTGTGTTGAGAATCAAGAGCAAAGAACAAAGAAGGTTGATTTAAAATGGGAGATTGGCCAGAAAGGAAGCCCCAGTAAAGCTGTGGGCTGCAAAGACAATGCCGAGGAGATCTCCAATGCCAAGAAGGAGCAGAAGAATAAGAAAGATGACCTGAGGGCATCACAAGAAGCAGCAAATCTCCCCACTTTGCAGCCTCAAAACTGTAAAAGTGAAAGACTTTGTTTGGAGGAGAAAGCTGCAAAGCACTATGTTCTAGAATAGAGGTGTTATGGAGAATATGTCCCTAAGAATCAGGTTCAGAATGATCAGCATTCCAGGCACTCAAGCTGTACATCAAAGAGAGAAGAAAACCTGACTACTTCTCTAGCTGGCAGTGCGCTTTGGCATCATCCATGTGGCATTGGTTTTGTTTTTATTTATTGTATTTTATTACACTTTCTATATTTTACTACCTGTAGAGCCACCCCACACCTACCATGGAGGCTTCCAGGTGTCACCAGGGGCCTGGACAGCAGTAGTAGTTGGCTCAGTTGGTTGAATGGCTTGGTCCACTCCATGTTGAAGATGAGGTGGTCATAGCCAAAGCCAGACACAACAGTGATAGCATGGGTGACATCCTACCGGAGGTGGAAGCTGATAAAGGCAAAGCCCTTGGTCTGCCTGGTGGCCTTGTACTTGGCCAGATAGATGCAGGAGATGGAGCCAAAGTGCCAGAAGAGCTCCTGCAGGTTGGTCTCATGTGTGTCCTTGAAGAGGTTGGTGACATGGATGGTTATGCATTGTTATGAGTTCTGTGGTTGGGCTGCATGGACTCCCCATGGCGGCTGGTTCCGTCCCACAGGCTGGGTGGCACATACTTGTCCATCTTGTTCTGTGCCACCTGCACTGGCTCCAGCTCTCCTGGTAGTTTCTCCTGGACAGGCCTAGATGCTCAGCCAGCTCTTTCTGCATAGGCCCTCACATGTCCTTGTAGGGGTAGCCCATGGTCCAGTGGTCACCCTTGCAGATGAGGCAGGACATAATCTTCTGGCCATTGAGTTTATTCATCAGGTCCTCCTCCTCCTGGAAGTTCAGGTCCTCTTTGCTGGTGATGAAGGTCATGGAGACATCATCACTGACTGTGGTGGTGGCCATGTTGGGCCCTGGTGGGTCAAACTGAGGACCCAAATTTTTTTCAGTTCTTTAACTTTGCAACAGCCTTTGAGTCCTTCTGGGTCTCAATCCTGAAGGTTTGGACAATGTTGAATTTTTGCCATCACCATCTATCTTGTACTCCATCACTGTCTTTATGTTTCCATTGATTAACTCCCTGGGAGGTGGCAGTAGAGCTCCAGACAAGAGCTCAGGCTCTGGGCTGGTGTTGCCAGCGGCCAGGGGGAGCTCACTGGTACACATTTGTGTCCTCGCCCTCCTCTTCCACCTGATCCACCCAGCTGGGCTTTGAATCAATGTCTCTGGAAGGCATCACTAACCCTTCATACAGCATTGGTTTTAGGCACATGCAGAATGCAAGAGTTCTGAGGTTAACAAGGCTTCCATCAGAATTGCAAAAGGCCTGGGAGGCCAGGCAGTGTGCCCATGAGAGGGCAGTGTTTGAAGCACAGAGTGAGAAGCCTAATCTGCAGTAGAAACCCCATAAATTTGGAAAAGCCAGGAACATGGATACTCTAAGGAAAACTAGAAGGAGAGAGCAAAGTAGGCCTAAGAGAAAGAAGCCATGGGAGCTCCAACCCACAGAAGTGCATTTGAGATGCAGCTCATAATTTGCCACCGATAGCTTCAGATGTTCCACATGGAACTACAGGACTTAACATTTGCCCTTTTGGGAATCACTTTGGTTCCGATGCTTAGTAACCTGATGTTTGTACCTTTTGGAATGGTAATTTTTTTTGTGTGCCATTGAATGTTGGAAGTATTTAACTTTTCATTTGTACAGGGAGGGGCTCACAGCTAAGGGTTTGCCTTAGATCTTTGAGCAGACTTGGGAATTAGACTTTTCAGCAATGCTATAACTATTTGACCTTTGGCAACTCAGAGACGGACTAAAATGCCTTTTGCATAAAAGGATGTGCATGAGCCTTTGAGACCCCAGGGGTGCAGTGTTGTGGTTTGTGTCCAGTTGTCCCCCAAATGCCTCATGCAGTCATTGGGCCAGGCTTCTAAAGTTTGTGGTTAATTCTTCATCCAATGCTAGGATTGTGTTTGTGAGTGCTACCCTCACCCCAGTGTAGATAACTTGAATACAGTATAAGGAAGGGAAAAAGCTTGCTATCTGCCACAGCCCTCATTCTGCCCTTTGCTCTTTGCTGTCTTCTGCAACCATGAACTGCTGCCCTCTTCCATGTGCCACTCTGCCTTAGAGCCTGCCAATCACAGATGGAAACCTCCACTAACTGTAGCTAAATAAACTTTTCTTTCCTTAATTTTGGGCATTGGGCATTTTGTCCTATCAATAAGAGAAAAGTAGAGACACTATCCCAGCCAAAATTTGAATCAACAATTAAGCATATTATTATGGAATTGTAGGAAAGAGGTCAAAATAGAAGTCATCAACTGAGATATAATATTTTAAGCCATGTGATTAGGTGAATCAAGTAATACAGAGAAAGAAACAAGAAAGAACCAACTTTTGAATACTTCAATGTCTTGAGATCAAGAAAATGAAAGAAAGTCAGTAAAATGAGACCGGGAAAGAGAACTTTAGGAATTATTTTCCTACAGTCAAAGGAAGAATGCAATTTTAATAAGTATGAGTTGTCAATTTTATTAAAACTCCTATTATTATATTATCATGGCAAATGCTAACATGAAACACATTTCTTTTTGAATATATTTGTCAGTAGATGTGGCCTCACATTTACCAAATAGTTCCTCTATCAAATTTGGATATGAATTTTTTGAACAGTGTCTTAGTGGCTATAGGTCACATATAAAATAATAGCTATGAGACCTTTGTGGTAAATGCTTTGTGGTTCAAATACATATCATTTATATTCACTGATACCAGTTTTATGCCAAGATCTGATTTCAAAGAAGGGGACTGAAACAGTGCAATGTGCTGCTGTTCTCTGCCTTCGACATACAGAAGACTGGTGAGTTTCTATGAACACACGTTGTGTCAATAGCATAGAATATTTAGCTCTCGTAGGATTTCTAGAGTACTGCAAGTAGCACAGAAGAGGATTCAGGTAAAAGAAATTGGAATTACAAGTCACCACAAAAATTAGACAGGGGAAAACAATTCTTGGGAGCTTGTTTCCAAAGCATAAATCACAGAAGTGGCAGCCAACTCCCGAAATGCCAGTCATTTTTATCTCTCTAACCTTCCAACTCCCTTCCAGCATCAGCTCTTTTAGCTGAATCAATACTTTCTCCTTGACCTGTGTAATTGATTTCCACAATAGCTTTCTTTGTTACAGGTAGAAGACCAAGAAATAGAAACACAGAAAGGCTGTTACACACTCTGTGAGGGAACAAAGGACAGCAAGAAAGAGGTGTTTAATGATAGACAAGGATGGTAGAGCCTAGTCAGCACCGCTCACAGGGGAGTTGAGGAAGATAACTGAGGCCTGAAGCCCAGGAGGCCCTCAATATCACTGGATGATGTTGCTGTTAGGCGGGAAGGATGTGTATTGACAGTCCAGCAGTAGGAGGCCAGCAACAGTCAGAGAGGAAGGGAAAAACACTACAGTTTCACCAAGTGACAACAAAGGCCAGAACACTGGCACAGTCCAATCCTCATACAGAAGCCTAGGATGCCTGAGGCCTTGTTCCACAGGCCACTTCACTTAGGAGCACGAGCTACCTGACAGCCATTTATTGTATGTGTAATACTCTGGGGGGAATTCCAGTTGTCCTAAGACCTGCAAACTTCAGGGGCTGGGGAAATAGCTTCAGTTCAGTGGTCTAAGTGCCTGCCTGGAAAGCTCAAGGACCTGGGTTTGATCCTTGGTACTGTATACCATGCTGGCCCTGCTATGCTGTGATTAGGTGAATGTACCACCAGAGATGGTGGTACATTCTTGTAATCCCAGTGCTGGGGAGGCTCAGAAAGGAGGATCACTCTAAGTCTGAGCTGCATAGTGAGACCCTGTACCAAATACATACATACATACATACATAAATAAATAAATAAATAAATAAATAAATAAATAAATAAAGAAAACAATTTAAATAAGAAAAGACCAGCAAACTTCAATTCTGGCTACATAAGAAAACAATCTAGGACATTTTAAAAAATACCAAATCCTGAGTATGGATGCTGAGTCAGTGGAGGAGGAGGCAACTCTAGAGGCTCTGCAACTATAGAAATGTGCAGGCAGGTATGAGGAAACACCGCCATAATCTACCCAAAGAGAGATTTGAAAGAATTGGAAAGATCCTTGATCTTTTTATCTCACTCTTTCATCCATTCATTCATCTATCCAACAAGTACTAAGTAAGTAATTACTAAGTAATTAAAATCAGTACCTAGATACTGTGCATCTTTGTGACTTGGGGCACATTGCTTTTCTTAATTCAAATTTCTTTAAATTGAAGTAATATTACATATTTCACAGGATTATTTAGAAGATCACCAGAAGTTACATGCTAAAAATACCTTATAATAAAAAACACTTCATATTCATAGATTTTACTACCTTTTCTCTTTATGATTTGGAAAGGAGAACAGCTAGTGTGGGCACATGAAGCAGAATGTGAAACTCCTGCTCAGTGACTCAGGATATTGCTGGGCACTGTACTTCTGTTCACAAAGCTAGAGAATTAAAACTCAGCTTTTCCTTGTGTTTGAGTTCTCACACAGCACTGAGTCCTACTGGACCTGGAGTTCTTCCTTGGTCTGAGAAATCGTAGAATCTCAGTGCCAAGTCCTTGCTACCTGCCTGCCCACAGAACTGCTTGACTTCCGTACAGGCCTGTGCCTGCAAGGTTTAGAGGGTTGCAGACCAGAGTGAAACGGACTTATGTCTAAATTGGTTATGAATAACACTGGACCTCTGTTTCTTCATATCTATAATGGCCATATGATAACTGATTCAACTCAGATTCTCGAATTAAGTATTATGGATTTGAATTGTGATTCTTCCACTACTTCATGTTATAAAGTAAAATAGTAATAATAACATGTACCTTTAAGACTGTTGCATGGATAAAATTATCTATTTAAGGAATTAAAACACTATCTAACATGTTGCAGACTATTGGTTAATATTGCCTGCCATAATTAGTCTTATCATACTGCTTACCTCCTCAAGTGGCGATAGAAGCCTATGATCAGCTGAGCAGCCTCACTGACAATAGAAGCACCAAATTCACAGACAGCTAATTAATCCATTAAGGCAGCAGCTTCAATGACAGCTGGGAATGTGTACAAATCATGTTTTTTTTTTAAACCTGTCATCACACACAAGATAACAGCTCCCAGGCGGCCTCAGTATTCTGTAGGATATTCACAGGAATTCCCAAAGGGGTTTCAGGTGGCATAAAAGATGGGATCTCTACCAGAGCTTTTCAGAAAAGGGGGAAATAAATGACCTCACAATGTTGCTTCTGGCTCAGCCTATACCTCTGAGACTCACCACATGTTCATTTTGTGTCCTGCATGCTAAACTATAGAGAGCTGAATAAGAGATTAAGGCCCAAGTCTACTGGATAACTTAGTAATGATCATTGTTGATAATCACATTCTTATAAGAAGCATCTTATAGGTTGCAAAGTTCTTTGGTATACATCATTTCATAGATTCATTCATTCATTCATTCACTGAACATTCACTATTTATTATGTCTGAGACTCTGTGTAGGGTAGTTGTCAACAAAATATTCTGTTTAAGTTCTGAGACTATAGTAATAAACTAGATTCCAGTTATCAATCACAAGAGAGCCCACCAGTTGATAATCAAATTGGAGAGTTAGGACAGATGAAACAATAGGCCAGGCACAGACCCTGTGATAGAACCAAGGTATGTGTAGGGCAGAGCACAAACAAGAAGGTGACAGTTCTATCTAGAAAGAGCTAAATGAGAAATACTTTACACCAGCAAACCCTCACTTAGGGTTGACCCTAGCTCCAACTGATCCTACTGCCCTACTTGAGTCAGTCCTGCCATTTGGTCTTCTTAGACAACAGAGGCTTTCCTTTTCATAAATAGGACTAATAATTTTTACTCTTGAATCTCACAGAATTACTATGAGTGCTGGTTAAGATCATGTATAGAAATAATGAAACTGAAATAAAGGGTACTTTATTGAACATCTGCTATGTACTTGACGTCAGCTACTTCATGCAAATTTTATTCATGTTCACATTTTTTTCTATAAATAGATATAAAGTTCTTCACTTTATATGTCTGGTGACTTGTCCAAAGTCATGTAAATAATGACCTGTAAAATTTTTCTACCACAAAGTCCTTTTATAAATGAAGTATATATTGTTTACCAGGCATTTTATCAATGTGAATGAAACACAGAAGGAAAGAAATTGTAATGACAAATTTTACCATGAAGGTAACTGTAGTTTTAGTCACATTTCCTGGGCTTACCACTCATACACAGAAATATTTTGCTATTGGTCTTCATTGAAGTATTCCATAGTTTCTGCAAATTTGAGGTTATACAACTAAACTGAAGTAGTGATTTTAGATCAGTAAATAATTAAAACAATCACCTATATAATCAAATTCCAAACAGAAAAATAATAAAGTGTGTATGTGTGTGTCTCTGTGTGTGTGTGTCTATGTGTGTGTGTGTGTGTGTGAGAGAGAGAGAGAGAGAGAGAGAGAGAGAGAGAGAGAGAGAGAGAAAGAGAGACTTGCCTCTTGTTTTATGTTGACAACTTAAAAGAAGGTAAACATTTGGTTACACATCCAAAGATAAACAATTTAATTTTCTTGGTTAGAAGAAAAACAGTATATTCCAAGAAAGCATTAGCTCTGGTTTTTGTTTCGGTAGTAAAAAAAAAAAATCTTATTCTTGCTGAAGTTTAGGGCAGACACCATAATTATATTCCCTTAGGAAGTACCCAAAAGTACCATATGCCTGTTGAAAGCCATAAAAAATACAAACCTCTGGCTAACTGCTGAGATCACAGCTTATGTGGGTAGTGCTTAGCAGCCTCATTTCTAGGAGTACGAGGTCTTTAAACATACAAAACATCAGGCTCCCAGTAAGAGAGCTGTGTCAAAGTTCATGTTTTCTACCTCTCCCCTTAGCCTTTACTTTTCCAGTGAAGTTGGTGAATATACTAATTTCACAATACCAAAATATCCTCATTTTTTAAATATTTTCCATAAGTGAACACACTAATATCATTTTAGAATTTGATATGTTTCAATATTCTCTTTTCAAAATTCCCTCTACCTTTGGCTTCTGGGCATTGCTCTCTCCAGGTATCTTTTTTCTTCCTCTGCCTGCTCTAGCTCCATATTCTTGGGTGGTTTTTCTTAATCTGTCATCCCCTCAATTCTGCTGTTCTCCAAGTTTCAGTCTTTCAATTTCAAATTTACCTGTCCATCCATCCATTTCTCCATCCACTACTCATCATCCATTTGCCCATTATCCATTGAATATCTGATTATTGAGATCAGATCCCTGAACTCAAAGAGTTGTTTTGGGGGGCAGACACATGAGCAGATAATCCCATGAAGTTTTAATCACTGCTCAGTGAAAGTGCTATAGTCTGGTTACAAAGTCAAAATTAGAAGAAGCCTTCGGTTTTTACTGTAAACCTTGTGGTAAAATCTTACATCTGCCTACTTATGCTCGTTTTGGGAGCTAATGAATGAAGAATTCAGATTTTCATATCAGATCTCTCCAAAAGAAAACTCAATATTGCAGTCCTATGTACTGGGATCTCTTGGTCCTTGACATTGTATTTTACTAAGGAAGCAGTACAGCATAGCATAAAGAGCTTAACTTTTTAAAAAAGACAAAATAGGTTTCAGTTTTCCTGTCTTCATGTTTTAACTAGCCACATTCTTCAGACAAGCTACTCAAATGCTTTGATCCTCATTCTCCTCATCTGTAAAGTGAACATATTTTAATGAAAGAGTTTTTACCAGGATTTTATATAAGAAGCATGTCTTGTACAGCTCTTGCAATTTAGTAGTTAGAATGAACATCAGCCTAAGCTTTCTCCTATTATAAGCATGGGCTTAATTAAAGAAGAAGACAGAATGTGGACAATCAAGTGTATGTTGAGGTAATGAGGCATGATGCATTTCAAAAGGTGTCCAGGTTAGCACTGTTTTAAACCCAAGTCCTAAATCCCCTTTCAATTTCCTTGCTCACATCACTTAAGGGGTGCTTTCTGTAGTTCTGCTAATGAAGTCAGCCTCAGAATCACTTTCAGACTATTGCTCAATAATAAACTAACTGCATGGTAATATACATACCCAAGCCCCTAAGTTGGGTGATTTTTTAAGATCGGAATCCATAAAAAGAGTCATGAGAGTCTTAAGGGGGTCATTTGCAGAGATTGGATTTCTCCAAAAGAAAAGAATATATACATTTCATTCTCTTTATTTTGCCAGCTCATCAAGAAGAAAATGATGAAAATACTCTAATTCCTAAGATACAATTCATCATGAAGAATTTTATGGCAGAAAAAATGTTTTTAATGTATAATGGCAGTAATAAGTGACACCGGGCAAAGGCTGCAAGAGAGATTTTTTCTTTTTTTCTTTTTTTTCTATCAGGAGCCAGCTAGGAATAGAAGAAGGTTGTAATAATCATTCATGTCTGGATTCTGAATGTTTAAAGGCATCTTACACAACAGCATGAATTTGATTACCCTGCTATACACCATGCAGAAAAATTTTACCAATGCTGTAGCCTGCATGTCTTGTTTATTATAGCTGAGTCCAATTAAGACCACACGGTGGGTAAAAGGGAAGATTTTCTTGTCAGACCACCAGGATTTCATTTAACAAGTCCAATAAGGGCAGTCTTACAAAGAGGCCAGTGTTTTTCTGCTGGTTTTGTAAAGTGGCTCTAGCACTAAAAAGAACACACACACACCCGTGTGCACACATGTACACACTCCTATCTGTTAATCTGATAGAATTTACCATGAATAAAATGCAATGGTAGAAAACTCACTGACATTGTTTTTGTAAAACATTGTCTTTCCTTGTGCTTCACAGTCTCTAATTCTGTTTATTGATTCCACAGGGTGGAAAGTTACCTGGGAATACTCATCATTGCCCCCCTTGTCACCGTAACTGTGCTGCCTCACCCCCATCACCCCATAACTTAACTCACTTAAGTTTTCTATACTTACTCAATAACTCACATCAACAAACTCAATAACTCAAATCAACAAACATGTGTTGTATGACAATATGTACTTTCAATGCAAAAAACTACAAATAGAGTAAGTAGTTGAACAACTGTAATGCTGAAAGTTGGCATAAATACTCTACTGAGAGTAGACAAGGTTGAGATTCAGAACTAGCAGAAGGAGATGAACGTACAGGGCAAATGTGCTGAGATACCGCTTCCTGGAGACCCTCTTTGGAATAGCAATACATAAGTGGGCATAATGGGTACAAAGGTAGGTCTGGGGCAGAAAACGGAACAGAATGTGTAGGAGTGAGCTTCCAAGACCGGGGCAGAGAACAGAAGGCAGTTGACTGGAGCTCAGTCTGAGGCACTGATTACTTACTATGATTAATGTGTTATTCTATGTGCTCTGAGGTCACAGATGTGAAAAAAATACAGCTATTGATCTCAAAGAGCTATCATTCACAGTTAGGGAAGCCTTCTTTGCCATGTCTTCCATGCCATGCAAAGTAATGCGCTCAACTCTGTTGCTTGTTTTTGTTTTAATTCTTTGACAATCCTAAATGAAAAAAGAGGAAAGCATACAAAACTACGTGATAGAAAAGCTCCCTCTCAGAGAGAAAACGAATGACCCAAGGCAAAAAAAAAATGTTTTTCAGGAGTCAAAGGAAGGATAGGAAAACCAAAGAGCTGGAGCAGAGGGAAGGAGAAAAATGGCAGGTGACAAACTAGGGCAGTAACTTAGGGGCCAGGTCACAAGAGGCCTCTATAGTCATTTAGTAAAATCTCTGGATTTTCCACAAGATACATTTTATGTAATTGAAGCCCCGCTAATAAGAAAATGAAATTGCCCTCTTATTCTTAAAGTAGCAAAGTGGCTGCAGATTGCAAGGGACAAAAGTGTCAGGAGAGAAGTGCCTTGATGGACTAGAGGTAAGGAGCTTAGCTACAGTAGGACATTTTTGAAATTAGTACATATTTGAATATCATTAGCTAACTATTCCTCACCCATTTTATGTACCTCCTTAGATGCCTAAATTTGCTTTCTGCCCATTAGGAGATTGAAACTTGGAGGGAGAATTACGTATTCAAATAGGTTCACAGTAGAGATGGACCTAGGATCCAGGTAGGCTGACTCTCCTTTGGCTTTTCAAATTTTCTACCAGGTTTCTCCAGCTCAAGTTAATTTTATTGTTTTTTCATAAGCCTGAAATACCATCCCCATGGTGGCATTTTAAGAAAACCAGACAGCATTTAGCAGCAAGCCTGCCTAGCATCCAGAGAAACCGGGACTTTGATGTACTCCAATTGGAGCAAAGATGTGTGGAAAATACTGAGCAAATGTTTGGACTCAGAATCCAAAATAACATGTACTTAACTTTGCAATTTGAAAAGCTAAATTCAAACATGTGTCTTGTTGGTTTTCCAGAAAATATAGAATCTTGTAGCATAAAATTAAATAAACACTGGCCCAGACATGTGGTCCTTTTCCCTCTCATTCCAGAGATTTTTTCTAATTCTTTCCAAATTCTATTTAACCAAAATGGGAATTTAGTACATACTTGTTTTGTATGAGGCAACTTTCTCATGGTGACTTAGACTATATTACACACAGGTCACTCTTGATTTCCTAATACCTTCTCCACAGCTAGCTCTCTGGTCCTTTGCACCCACTACCTCTTTGCCTACATGTTTCCCGGGTGCCCTCTATTGGACTGAAATACAATCTCTGAAGTCTCTTTTTCATTCTACAATGCTTCCTGTCTTGATAACTTCATTCTCCTTAAGTAATTTTGCAAAGATATCCAAGAAATCATTTATTTCTTTAGCTTTATAGTAAAAATATTTTTACTTGCTTGACTGACTTGTAGAAAATTTTATATGAATGAGTATCTGTAAAATAATTGGGAAAAGAAAAAAATAATTGGAAAAAGAGTAAAGCATTCAAATATTAGTGCTAGATTTCCTTTCTTCCTTCTTTGCTTTCTTAAGGTCTTAGTTTAAAATATCCTTCTTTGTTGAGCAAAGGAGGTGCCTGAACCATATAAATGCAACAGATAAACATTTATCCTCAGCTGCCCAATGCCCAAAGAGTGCTAGCTAGATAAGTAGCAACCTTCAGCATCTAGAGCCAGCCTAGGGCCTATCTCCTGGCTGAACAACCTTATAGCATACTGAAGTCTTAATTAGTTCCCAACAATCATAATAACAAAACTCTGAGAGAGAGAGAAGGGAAGGGGGAAGGGGAAGAAAGAAGAAAGGAGGGAAGAAAACAGAAAACCTTCTGGTACCTCCTCCACAGGAAGGTTCTAGATAGGCTGTCTCCACTTTAACTTCCATAATGACAGGAGATTTTATTGAACAAAAGTGTTTATTTCTTTTCTTTAAAACATCATGAAACCACTTCCCTGGTTCAAAGCCAGGTATAATAACTTCTAGACCTAGCATAAGCTATTTCGTGGGTGTCACTCCTATCAGGTGTAATAACACTCCTACCAGGTGCAACAACTTCCAGACCTAGCATAAGCTATTTCCTGGGTGTCATTCCTACTTTGTCCACATCCCAGGAGGTCTTCTTGTCATCAAATGAGCTAATGGTTTCTCTGGATACATCTTACAGAGAAAAAAATGGCTGTACTATTGCTATTGTTGGCTCATTCTCCTGGATGATCCAAATCTTGGCATCATGAGGAAGAATCTTTGGATTCTATCCAATAACTTACACTTACTCGGGTCACTTTATATAGATGGCTCTTACTGACAGATATTTTTCCCAAGCCCCATGGAAAGAATAACAACTCTCAACACTTCAATAATAAGTCCTGATACTCTGAGAACAGAAAATGGTCGCTTCCTTCCTCCTTATAGGAACTAAGCTTTGATATGTGGGGGCTTTAAAGGAACAGGATCAAAACAAATGAACTTGGGATACTGTAGGCATTTAGGGAAGTAATAATTTCATTGTTATAAGAAAAACAAGGTTTTTATACTGACATCAAAAACTCAGGGACTGAGGCTGGTGAGATAGCTCAGCAGTGTAAAGCGCCTGTTTAGGCAAGCTTAGACAAGCCTAGGAACCACAGTTTGATCCCTGGCATCACATACCACACCAGCCCTGCCCCAGGGTAGGATGAGCTGGCCACAAAAGAAACCCAAAAAAACAAAAAAGAAGTACATCAAAATTTCAGGGACTTGTAAGCCCTCCTCAAGGGAAGCTATGCAGATACTCATGAACTGAACTCTAGACGAATGAGTCCAAGACCACAGGTCAGTTTTCTTCTATTCATTAAAGCCATCAATTCATGTTTACAACTTCTAAGACTCAGTTTCTTCTTCTTTAAAATGAGGATAATGGTATCTACCTTACCTCAGGATGTGTCGAAGAAAGATAGTTTTTAGGTTCTTTGAACTATTTTTGCCATATGCTGGGTGGTAAAATAAGGCCAGTGCAGGTATATGCTAAACATACTACTTGTATTAATTCATTTAATATCTAAGGCATAACTCTTTAAGAATGATTGTTACTCCTGCTTTCAGACAAGTAGACTAAGGCACAGGAAAGTTAAATTACTTGCTTGAGATTAGACTGCTTGGAAGTGATTTGAGCCAGGTGTCTGCCTCCCTCTGTGCACTTAAACACTGCAGTAAACCACCTCTAAATAAGTGGTAGAGTTATTTTTAGTTATTAGTGAAGACAGCATCACAAAGGGGAGCAGCAAACATGGAGTTCTGTAAGGCCTTGCAGAACCCTCCCCAGCACAGCAGTTCTTCTGAATTGATCCAGAACAGAAATGCCTGATAATTTGTTTCAAAATGGCTCCTGCTGACAGAAGGCCAGATCCTCACATTTTGCTCTTTGGCATTAATTAAAACAAAGGAGTTAATCAAGATAAACTTCCACACCTGCCTGGAACCAGCCGGGAAGTTTATCATGTCTAAATATGTTTCTCATGCATTTACTGCAAATTAGTTTCTGAAAGTGAATTTCAAGGTCTAGTGACTCTGAGGTTCCCTAACTCCGTTTTCATTAAGTTTTCACAAATGATCTACTGTTGCATTATTCTTTTATAGTGCAGATTTAAGGCCCCACTATGAAAAGCAATTATGCTGTCAGAAAAGTGTATTTTGACTTATTAAAAAATCTGAAAGGTCTCAGAAAACTATTTATTTAGTTTCTCACTGGGAGAGTATTTTGACAGTCCTTGAAGGAAAGCATTCTGCAGTTGCACATTATTTGGGGAAGTCTAGCAAGACCTTTCTGCTGGATATACATGGAAGTGTGGAGTAAACCTAGAGCAGGGCATCAAGGGGCCTCACGTGCCACTTCCAGAAGAAAGGCCCAGGACCTCTCTGTGCTCTTCTGAAGAACAGAGGTGGAACATAATAATTTTGAAAGAAACAGGTATACAAAGTTTCTGTGATTACAGCTGCCTTAGTATGTATACTTAGTATGCCTGAAGCACAGTGCTAATAAGGGTATATTAGTCTTGAGAGGCAGAATGTACTATATTCATAGAGGAAGAAACTGAAGCTCAAAAAGGTTAGAAGGCCTACTTAAGGTCAATCAACAGATCTGGGATGTAGGGGCTAGGGAGATGGCTCAGTGGAATAAGCACTTCCCTGGAAAGTGCAAAGGCCAGAGTTCAATCCCTGGTTCTGAAAAAAAAAAAGATCTGGAGTGTGATGATATTGTATATTCTTTCATACACACACTCCATGAAATACTGTTCAGAAACTAGCACCAGAAAAAAAATAAATTATTGATATACTCAGTGATATGGAGAGTTGACTCAATGAAGAAGGCAGAAAAGTGTTCATATTCTATATATGCATTTATATGAATTCCTAGAACAAACAAAGCAAATTTATGACAATAGACCAATAGTGGTTACTTTTGAAGGAGTAAAGAGTGAATTGAATGAGACAAAATTGAACTCTCTGAGGTGATAAAGAATTCTAAATCTTTTTTATTTTAAAGAGTAAAAAGATGAAAAATGAATCTGAGTTTTGAAACAACACCTTCTGGTAAGTGAAGTCATAATAGTTGCTTGAAATGATTCAGTGAGCACACATAGTTTAAAAGCCTATGACCTAAAAACTTAATTTCAGGGCATTTCATTATTGCTAAGCCTCGTCAGGTAAAATGTGTGTGTCAATGAGCAGTTGATTTGACTTACCCCATCCACAGATGCCTAAATGCAAAGACTCTGCTCTTCCTAAAATGAGTAAGACTTTGGCACTGTGTCCTTAGGACCCACAGACAGTATCTTTTTCTGCCTGTTGCTTCTCCACCTGTAGAGACCTCTGACACTGCAAAATATTTCTGCACTGAAAGAATGATGACTGTCTCAGTTATACTTATCTCATTGCTGAGACAAAATACCCATTGCCTAAAATTAGGGAAGGAAAGGTTTATTCAGCTCACAGTTAGTGGAGGTTTTAGTCCATACTCCACTGGCTTCAAGTCTATGTGGCACATGGCATAGAGCAGTTCTTCATGACTGCAGCAAACAGCAAAGAGCAAAGGGAGGGACTGCAACACTGGCAGCTGGTTAGCCTCTTTCTCCTCCTTACAGTGTAATGCAGATTACCTGCCCTAAGGTGAGTGTGGCATCCACAACCACAGTAATCCATCACAAATTCCAGAAGCTACCCTATGACTGCATGAGGCTTTAAGGGGACAAACAGATACAAACCATAACAATGATTAAGAATTGTGTTTGTGCCATCTTCTTGCATGACCATGAGTCAGTTACTGCCATTCTTGTACACCAGTCTCCTAACTTCAAAACAGAGAGTTTGGATTTGGTAGTCTCCAAGAAGATTTCTAACTTTAACCTTCCATTTTTCACCAAGGTGATTTTTTTTATCACTAAAAATATGTACACTTAGTGTAAGTATTGAAAGCTGGTGTGATTGCAGGACAAGCAGGAAAGCTGGAGGGAGATGGTGTAAGTGGGAGTATGGGTTTAGTTCTTTTGTATTGTCTCATTTAGTAAATACCAAGGAAAGAGTGAAATAGTACAACAGTGAGTCAGCACAAGGAGGATTCAGATACAATCCTGACTTATATCCTAATCCACAGCTGCCTAGCACACTGTAAACATTACAGTGGTGCTTGAGAAGTCCTCAAGAAATTTCTTACTTTGAGGCAGCCAAATAGCTCAGCATCTACAAGTGGGCACAGGGAACAGGGGTTCGATCCCCGGGCCTGCTGTGCTGGCCCTGCCCCGGGGGCACACTGAGATGGCAATTGAGACTGGGTGTGGTGGTGTGCACCTGTACTCCTAGCTCTTGGGAGACTGTAAACAGGTGGATCACTATGAGTTTGATCTACTAATGAGACCCTGAACACTCTGTAAACCCTTCCCTAAAATACAAAACAAACAAAAAAGATATTTCTTACTTTGTAATTGATATAGATGGGACAAAAATCCATTACATTCTTGTGCCATAGTCCTATAACAACTCACAGCTGTGATAGCAAAATGCCAACATTTTTAAAGTTGTTTTTTTTTAACTCATCATTAACTTTGTTGAAAATCAATAATAATTACATAGAAAATTAAAAATTATAGACAGATATTGAAATGTGAAAGATATAAGATGTAGAGTAAATTTTATAAAATTATTTTTGAAATGAATATATCATATGAGATTAATAATAGATTGCACACTGCAAAAATTATTTACAAACTTAAATGAGTATAACAATAAAAATTGTCTATAATAAATATGAAGAGGAGTTTATAGAGCAGTCATATAATAATTCACTCTGTACCAAAATTCAAGAAACTTATATTCATATAATTAGAAATCTCAAAGTAGAAAGTGTAGGCAGTAAATATTTAAAGATTTAAAATTTCTGAGGCCAGGGAGATAGCTTAATAGAATAAGTGCTTGTCTGGCAGGCACAAGGGCCTGAGTTCAACCTCCAGTTCCACCAAAAAAATAAATAATTAAATTCTGAATTTAATTAAAATGATAGCGCCATATTTCCAAGAAAAATGAAACTTTTGCACAAGAAATATGAATAAAATCATGCCAAGATACACAAAAATGAAATTCTCTAAAACTAATTGTAAAAAAATCGTTAAATCATATACATAGAAAAACGTATTAGCTATGGAAGAACAAAATTAAAAAGCATCTTATTCCATATTAGAAAAGAAGAAGAGCAAGTGGGTAAGAAAATACTTACTTATTCAAAGGACTGAAAAAAACTGATCTGTTCTCACTAAATTTTGTATTTAGTAAACATACCCTTGAACACTTAAACTAAAATATTTTCCAGTTACACAAACTCAAAATATTCTAATAACTCCAGAAGCGGCATATAGAAAATAAGAAAGGCCATAATCATAAGGCAAGCAAAGTTACTGTATGGTCCTGGATAAAGAATAAAGAACTCTCAAAATGGTAATTATGCAAGACTATGTAAAATATAATTATATTAGACAAAGTCATTTAAAATGTTATTGAAGATTTCCACAAAATAGTATCAATCTTATGTCAGGTTAGATACATATTGTGTGTATGTGTGTGTGTGTGTGTGTATGTGTATGTGTGTGTAAAAGACAAAAAAATCTAATATAAAGTCAATGGGAAATGGAAATATACTTTTTAAAGTTTCTAATACTAGAAGAAAATATCACACTGTGTCTTATTGTAGCTCAAAGAAACAGTATAAATCATGAAACAAAAATGAAAATTAAATAATATTCAGAAAATTAATTAAATATTAATTAATTCAAAATTAAATTAAATATTTCAAAATAATATTCAAAAATTAAAATTAGATTGTGAGTCAAACTAAGAGGCCAGAATAGTATGTCATATGTACGAATCTGTGATCAAGTCAGAGTATTGAATAGGTTAATATATACAAAAATAAGAACTAAGAACAAGTTTTTATGATAGTAAATAATCACTAAGAATAAAACATAATAAAAATACTGGAATGGCAAACATATGACCACCACTTCTAACCGTTTGGAGATAGGATATCACACAAAGTTCTAGTATGTGGTGGACGTGGACAGTGTCTATGACGCTTACTGGTGGCCCGGTGTATCCTGTGGGACTGAGCTACTGCTATTTCCTTTATATCTACCCTGTAGACCTGGACAGAATCATACTTCATAGGGTGAAGGAGAAGTATGCTGATGGAAATCTTTTGCTGCTGTATACAAAAGAATAATTGAAAACTACTGTCGTATACCTCTTTTTTTCCTATGTTTGTTTGCCCTGTTTAGTAGGTTCTTTCCGTTCTCACTCATGGAGCTGTGGTCATTTTGAACCCTTTCTAGAATATTTTTTAGTAGTATGTGTAGGGTTGGCTTTATTGTCATGAAATTCTTCATTATTCTTTGTCAATGAAATATTTAACTTCTCCATTAAACTCAAAAGAGAGTTTTGCAGGGTATATCAGTCTGGGTTGGAATTTGTTTTCTTACAAGACTTGAAGTACTTTGCTGCATGCTCTTTTTTGCCTTGACGGTCTGTGAAGAGAAATCTGCCATTATTTAATGGATTTTCCTTTAAATGTGATCTAATGTCTGGGGAGATGGCTCAATGGAATAAGCACTTCCCTGGCAAGTGCAAAGGCCTCAGTTCAATAAATACCCGGTTCCGAAGAAGAAGAAGAAGAAGAAGAAGAAGAAGAAGAAGAAGAAGAAGAAGAAGAAGAAGAAGAAGAAGAAGAAGAAGAAGAAGAAGAAGAAGAAGAAGAAGAAGAAGTGATCTGTTTCTTTTTTTAGCAGCTTTTATGCTGTTCCTGTGATGAATTTGATCTTGATTATTATATCTGGGCATGGTTTTATTTGGATTGATGTTATTTGGAGTTCTATATGCTTTGGTTTCCTGAATGTCAAATTATTTTCCCATGTTTGGGAAGTTTTCTGTTATCATTTCTGCCCATATTCTTTTTGTATCATTTCTATTGACTCCTTTCTCACTGATGCCCATAGTGCTCATCTTTGCATCATCTTGCAGATGTTGAATTATTTTTTCCTGCACCCTAGTTGTTTTTAAGAGATCTTTTGTTACCTTTTCACTAGCTCAATGGTATCTTCAAGGTCTAAAACTCTATTTTCATTTTCATTCGAATGGTTTTGCAATCTTGTGATTGAGATTTTAATTTCCTGTATATCACTTTGAATCTGCTTCATGCATTCTGTTTCTTTCTTATATTGCTCATTCAAGGAGTCCATCATTTTTCTATTCTCCTCTATTTTTTTATCAGTGTCTTTAGAAGCAATTACTACTTCTTTCATAATAGTTATCCTTTCTTTTTTTTCCTTGAGAAATTATTTCTGATCTGATTTCCTCTATACCTTTCAGCAGTTGTTTCCTTACTTTAGATGCTATTAATTCAGAGCTTTCAGGTATGTACTTCTGATTTCTTCTATGCTTTTGTCTCATGCATTTGTTCTGGGTGGGCTCAGGGCCTGAGAATGCATTTTGCTCCTATTCTTTGTCATTTTGCAGCACTACCTTCTGACCCTTGCTGTAGAGCTTTGGTAGTTATTTCCTTAGCACCAGGTTCAGATCTACCAAATTCAAACTTGTCCAGTTGGGTGTGGCTTGGGTTTGGCAGCTGTGCTCCACTTCTTCCTGCTGCAGTCATTGAAAGTGAATGCACTACGCCACCCTGGGAAGATGTTCTGCTGCTGGATCAGCTGCGTGGGTCCTGCCTCTAGCCTCTCTTCAGGGAGTTCTGCTTCAGGGTTCCACATCAGGCCTTACAATTGAGGAAGTTCCGCTTACATGCCAGGCCTGAGTGCTGGCCGAAGTGAGGGTCTGGAGGTCCCTAGGTGGTCCCACTCATATGCTGGGCCTGCATGTTGGCTGGAGTGAGGGTCCAAAGATCCCCTAGAGGTCACATTCCAGAAAAATGTTAAGATTTTTATTTGAAGCATAGCATACAGTACTAGATACAGATGAAGTTACTTTTATAACATATTTTGAAATGCTGTATTTTTCAGTGGCTTGCCCTATTGCAGCCTATTCCAAAGTGCTAATATACAGGGAAAATAAAGAAACAAAATTAACTTACAATAGCTACAATTAAAGTGGCAATCTATTTCCAAAAACTGCAAGTTACTTCTGAAAACTCCACTACTGCCAGAACTATCTTTAAGAAACAAGTTAATGGTCTAATTATGTTTTGCTTAGAGAAACAGAACAGGTGTTTCCACCAAAAACAAGGTATGAAAAATCCATTTACTCTCCAGATCACTATCTTTGAGAATCAAGGGCTGAAATAAGTAGAAACTGACAGCTGTTCTTCTACTTCATGTGCATTATTACTATTTGAGGCCCCCAGAAGACTTTTGCCCTCAATATCTAAGTGAACCCTCATCCCAGATACAGACATTGATATTATTAACAACCTCACAGAAAATATGAAAAGAAGAAATCAAGGGATACAGTAAGTGTATTATGTTTTAGGAACTAATTGTCATCCTCACATATGAAGTAATGTAGGCAACTGCACACACATACAAACACACACAACACACACACACACACACATACCTGGAATATCTAGTAACAGGTCTGTTAGATATAGTTGTTACGGGTTATTATATGCTTCCTTCTTTATTTAATGTGCTCTAGACAAAATATTAGTATGAGTTAAAGTTAGAGAAGATTTCATCTTAGTATATAATAGACTAGGTGTGTAGATCTAGGTGCTCCAAGAATCTGAAATAAAACAATACCCACTATGTACAGTAAGTTTCTTATGAGAAATGCCTGCAAAAGGAAATGGGCAGCTGACCTAAAGGATGCTGGGATTTCTGTTAGGTGTGATGAAGATACTTAAGAAAAAGAAAGAAGGAAGTTACAGTGCAGTTCTAAGGAAATACTGACAAAAGACAAATAGGGACTCCTTCGGTTAAATTTGAGAGTCTCTGCACTAATCAGGAATAGGACAGTCTTGAAATCTCAACCAAGGTCTGACTTTCAGATCTTTCCATGGGAACAGCCCATGGAAAGAGTGTCCTCAGGAGAAACACAACAGTGGATTTCATAACAGCGCTTGTGACTCTGATGAAGATTCTTGCATAAAGACTATTCTGATGGCTGCCATACTGGAAATGCACCTGGTAAAAGTTTACCAATCCTATATGTCATTAAGAGTCAAAGCTCCATGCATCATCATAAATTCTACATTTTAAATCTTGGTAGTGGGGAAATGTATGAAGCAAAATGTAATTGCATCTATAGAAACTCTTATCATTTCTTCTAACTTATTTAGCCAGGGAAGTGAGTGAGTATATTTCAGAGGATGTCTGAAATATTAATAATAGGTGGAAACAGTGACTGCAAGTTGCCATTACAAATCAGATATATTCACTGACCTGAAGCAGTAAAGTTCCTGCCAGCTTGTATAAGCTGTTGCTCAGGTAAGCACTCTTATCAGTTTCTAATTACCACTAGAAGCAGTTAGCTTTTACCTGACAGGGACAATAACTTACCATTCTTTTGTTTGTTTGTTTTTGTGCATTTTTTTTAAAAAAGTATACAAAATAGTAAAACATCATTTTAAAAGATACAAAATTTCATTAAACTAAATAATAGGGATTCGACAATGGTTGCTGATTTTAACTTCAAATTAGTTGCTTGGGTTACCAGACATATGCCTGAAAAAATCAATTTAAAAAGAACAAAACAACAACAAAAAGAAAGCAACAAGAAATTAAAAAGAGAAAGATACAAATACAAAAATTTTAAGCATTCACTGCTCCTTTCAATAGATTAGCAAAAATTAGCAGTACAATTATCCAAACTATCCCACATATATACATATATGGGAAAAGATATAAATATATCTTTTCCCTTCTTTCTTTTATCCTTTTCTTCATCCCAATTTTTCCTCCCTATTGAACAAATTCTTTCACAGTATCTATTGTACTTTTCAGCTTTTATTTACTCTTTCAGGTTTTCACACTAGCGAGACAACACGATGTCTGCACATGCGGGTCACCAACACAGTCTATTCTTTTTTTTTTAATGGAACTATTTCAATCTTGTTGCTTTTCATCATGATCTATCCTGCAGAGATCTTGAGCCTCCTGACATCCAGCTTATTCTCCCAGTGCAATACTACAATGATAACTACATCATTATGAGCAACTTGTAAGTAGTCTAGATTGTTTAGAACACATAGAAAGTTTCAGAAAGTGAGAGATGAACTTTACAAAAATCCAGGAGACCACTGCTTTATTATTATTTCAAGAATGTATGGATCCAAAGTATTTTTGAATACCCCCTTCAAAGGGAAATACAAGTTACTACATTTTATACTAAAAATAAACACAACAATAGGTAGAAATAGCATGTTAACTGTATTGTTCTGGCCACTTAGTGAATAATCTGTAATGCTGTCAGTTTTAATCAGAACCCACAGCAGTAGACACCTCTGAAGTAGAACCAAACTGCAGTCAAAGGTATTCTCACATTTTTATCTTATGACCCAAGAGATCTAAAATGAACAGAGATGCTACATGACATCTATGGCAAGCCCCAGTAAGAGAATCACAGAGCAGATTACTAGAGTTGAGAGGAAAGCATTTCTTTTGAGAAGCACAATCCAATAAGGGTTAAAAACTTGACTGTGGGGTCATGTGACCCCATTCTTCTCCATAGGAACTGCATCAGTTGAACTGGGCATCAGATATATAGCACTATAGGTACAGTGTTGAACATACCAGTAAGTTGCATGAACCGGTGGCTTGGTTTCCTATCAGCTTTCTGAACCATCACTTTCATCTCCTTTAGTTAACAGTATGGTCTTATAGAAAAGTATACAAAATTGACAGAAGCATAAAACGTGTGTGCCTAGTTTATAAATAATTCTGAATTACATGCTGACAACAACAGTAAGTGGACTGCTATAGTCTTACAGTCCTAAAATCTGAGATACCCTGGAAGACAATAGTGACATAAAAGCTTTCTGGTGGTCAGAACATCAAGTGGCTCACATGTGCCCTCTCTGCTTGAACAAAGAGGGCAAGAAGTATGTGCTTTCACTGGTACATGGCCTGACAGTTTGGTTAGATATCAGGGACTTAGAGTGAAAAGGACTGGAAGATTTTTACTGAAGGAATGCAGGCAAGAATTATGAGAATGGAATTCTTGGGAATGGAAAAGTAGATTCTACCTTAATGCTTACCAAAGAGCATCTTCTCTAGAGGAAGTGACAATCAGTTTGATAGAATAATATATTCTTTGGGTGTCAGTCAGTCTCCTTATCCATCTATTCATTCAGTTCCTTGCTTGCAGGGTTTTTATACAAAGGGGTCATAGAAGGAAAGATGGGGAACATACATACAAACACTACAACATAGGCTTTATCTGCGGAGCTAAGCTATCAGTAGTAGAAATCACACTTTATTTTCAGAGATGGTACAATTACGCATGTAGTCATGTGTTGGCAGGTGGATTATGGTAGACCCTATCCATAAAGAATAATCAGTCATTAGACCTCACTAGAAAGCAGTTATGATGGATTTGGATTTGCTTTCTTTCTTTAGGCACTATTATTCATTGAACTTACAACTGCTCAAAGAAAAATAACCTTGAGTCATTTGAAAGAAACTGAGTGTTCCTTGACATTATAATGTTAAGTTACATAAGTCTGACACAATATTAAATATTGCATGGTTTCTCTTATATAAGAAGCCAAATTATGGGGATCCAGCCCAGGCAGCATGAGTGAGACCTTCTGCACTCTCAGGACCCCTCCCCCACCTCTCTCAAGCAAACCTAGGTGGCTTGAGTGAGACATTCCTGAGCAAACCTAGGTGGCTTGAGTGAGACATCCCCGAACCCCCTCCAACCCCCCAAAGCCAGCCCAAGCCTACACCCAGCTAGCGTATGGGAGAGTTTCTGGGCTCCCCTGCACCCACTGGACCTCTCCAAATCCAGTCCAGGCCAGCCATGTGAGTGAGACCTATGCCTCACTCTCTGGACCCCTCCACCCCTCCAGAGCCAGCCCAAGCCCAGGCCCTGCAAGTGTGTGGGAGAGCTTCCCCACTCCCCTGTGTCCCCTTGTCCCCTCCATACCCAGCCTAGGTTTGGCAAACAGGCCTGGGGTGAAACTCTGCAGTTGAAGTCCCTGCAGAGAGAGTAGGGGCCAGAACCCTCCGGCTAATCCAGGAGCAGAACATTTTGCCAGAGGGGCATAACAGGTTCACTCCCAAGGACTGCAGTAGGAAGGAACTGAGCACACAGACCCAAGCCAAGCACAATTGACTTCAGACTTTGTATATCTGCATGGGAATAAACAGCAGGTGCTAAGGTTATAACTGCACCAGAAATCTACAACAAAGGTCAGAGGTCAGTGTTACACAAAATGACAAAGACAAAGAGCAAAATGCAATCTCAGACCCCAAGGCCACCCAGAACAGCTACAGAGGACACTAGCAAAGAAGAAATTGGGAATCAGAATCACAAAGCTGAAATGCCTGAATCAATAGCATCTGAAGTAAAGAAACAACTGCAGAAAGGTATAGAGAAACTCATATAAGAACCTCTGAAATAAAAAAAAAAGAAATCTATGAATTAAAAGCATCTAAAGTAAAGAATCAAACGCAGAAATACATGGAGGAAAACTGATCAGAAAAAATCTCTGTAGTAAAAGAATTAATAACTGCTTCCGAAGAAGACACTGATAAAAAAAAATACAGATTAGAAAAATGACAGATTCCTTGAATGAGCAATATAGGAAAGAAATAGATGACATGAAGAACAGTAAAAGATACAGAGGACCTTAAAATCTCAATCAAAAGCTTGCAAAACCGTTTGAGTGAAGGTGAAGATAGATTTTTGGATCTTGAAGATGCCTTTGCAGCTAATGAAAAGGAAAGAAAAGATCTCTTAAAAACTACAAGGCTATAGGAAAAACTAATTCATCACCTGCAAGATGATGCAGAGATGAAAAATGTGAGACTAATAGGCATCAATGACAAAGGAGTCAATAAAAATGATTAAAAAGAATATGGGCAGAAGTAATAGCAGAAAACTTCCCAAATATGAGGAAACAATCTGACATTCAGGTAACTGAAGGATACAGAACACCAAATAACTTCAACCCAATTAAAAACACACTGAGACATATAATAGTCAAGATCCCACAAATCCAGCACAAGAAAAATATACCGAAAGCCGCTAGAGGAAAGAAACACATCATATTCAGAGGAAAACCCATCAAATTATGGCAGAGTGCTCTTCACAAACCATGAAGGAAGAAGAGCATGGAGTAGAGTACTTTAAGTCCTCTATGAAAACAAATTCCAGCCCAGACTACTATACCCCACAAAACTCTTTCAAGTTTGATGGAGAAGTGAAATACTTCCATGACAAAGAACAACTAAAGAATTTCATGATGACAAAGCCATCCCTACACAGGCTACTGAAAGATGTCTAGAGAGGAACCAAAATGACCAGAACTCCATGAATGAAAACAGAAGGAACCCACTAAACAGGGCAAACAATTAAGCACAGAAGAAAAAGGAGTAAACAACAGCAGGTAAATAACATGTCAATTGTAAATCAGTATATCTCAATTATAACTATCAATGCAAATGGACTCAATTCACCAATTAAAAGAAATAGACTGGCACAGTGGGTTAGGAACCAAAATCCAACAATATGCTCTATACAAGAAACACACTTAACTCACAAATAAATTCATAGGATAAAAATCAAAGGATGGAAAACAATACTACATGCCCCAGCACCTCAGAAAAAAGCAAGTATAGCAGTCCTGTTCTCAGACAGTCTCAACTTCAAACCAAGAATGATCAAACAAAATAAAGAAGGCCACTATATACTGGTTAGTAGAAAAATTGAAGAGAACAGGTAACATTCATAAATATGTATGCACCAAACACCTGAGTACCAAACTATGTAAGACAAATCTTAACAGGCATGAAAAATCTTATATCCAATACCACAACCTTAACAAGAAACCTTAGCACCCTCTTATCCCAAAAAGATAGGCCAACCACACAAAAATTAGCAAGTAGCAGAACTGAACCAGAGCTTGGAACAAATGGACTTAGTGGACATATACAGAGTGTACAGAATGTTCCACCCAACCACAGTTGAATACACATTTTTTTCAGCTGCACACGGACATTTTCTTTTTTTTTTTTTTTCATTTTCTAAAATAGACCACATACTTTTCCATAGGTCATGCTCAAGTATATGCAAGAAAACAGAAATTATCCCATGCATATTATATGATCACAGTGCAATGAAACTGGAAATGAATGACAAAATAAACCAGAAAAAAACCCTAAATACATGGTAATTAAACAATATCCTATTCAGCAACCAATGGGTCACAGATGAAATTAAACAAAAAAATGAACAATATCTACAATTCAATGAAAAGTCAAGCACAATTTACCGGAATTTATGATGTGATAAAAGCAGTTTTGAGGGAAATTTAAGGTTGTGAATTCTCACAATAGGAAAACAGAATGGAAACAAATAAACACTCTAGCGCTGCAACTCCAATATCTAGAAAAGGAAGAGCAAACCAAACCCAGAGCCCAAAGAATGGAATAAATCATAAAGATTACAGCAGAAATTAGTTCAATTGACACAAAGAAAACATTTCAAAGAATTAATGAAAAAGCTGGTTCTTTGACAGACTAAATAAAATCGATAAGCCCCTAGCTAATCTCATCAAAAAGAGAAAAAAAAATTCCAATACAAGCAATAAGGAATTAAAATGGGGTGATTAACACAGACCCAATGGTAATTCAGAAGATCATCAATAGCCACTGTGAGAATCTTTAGTCTCACAGAATAGAAGACACAGACGAATTCAACAGATTCCTAGAAAGTTACAAATTATCAAAACTGAATCAAGAATATATAACAACTCTCAATAACCCAATAACAGCCAATGAAATACAAAATATAATAAGAAACCTACTGACAAAGAAAAGTCCAGGTTCTGATGGATTCACAGTTGAATTCCAAAGAAATTTACGGAAGATATAATCCCTACACTCCTCAGACTCTTCAATGAAATTGAAAAGGAAGAAATCCTCCTAAAATCATTCCTGGATGCAAGTATTAACAGATACCAAAATCAGGTAAAGACACAATAAAAAAGAGAACTACAGGCCAATCTCCCTCATGAACATTGATGCAAAAATCCTCAATAAAATCCTCACAAATAGAATACAGCAAATCATTCAGAAGATCATACACCATGACAAGGTAGGATTCATCCCAGGGATGGAAATTTAGTTCAAAATTTGCAAATCTATAAATATAACACACTATATCAATAGAACAAAAACTAAAAGCTACATGATCATCTCAAATGATGCAGAAAAAGCTTTTGACAAAGTGCAACAGTCATTAATGTTCAAAGTCCTACAGATAATTGGAATAGATGGCCATTACTTTAATCTGATAAAAGCCATCTATGACACTCTAATGGCTAACATAATTCTAAATGGGGAAAAATTGAAATATTTTACACTCAGATCTGGTACAAGACTAGGATGTTCTCTATCAACCCTCCTATTCAATATAGTTCTGGAGGGGCTGGAGAGATGGCTCAGTGGAATAACCCCTTCTCTGGCAAGTACAAGGGCCTGAGTTCAATCACTGGTTCCTAAAAGAAAATGTTACAGGACTATCCTGCTACAATGCTGTATTTGGTTAGATTTCTAAACTTCTGTTTAAAATATGTAATAGTCTATTCCTATTTTTAAATATATTTTTATTTATTTTTTATCTTTTTTCTTCATATTCTGTAGGAACTCAAAGTTTAACATAGCAATACTCTTCCATCAATACTTAATGGAAAATACCTGTTCTATATTATGCCTAAGATGTTTGATATTCACACAGATAATGAGGTTAAGTTCAACTGCCTATGTTGTAGGGTAATAATAATAAGCTTCTCTTCTGGAGGGTTAACAACCTAAGTTTGCAGATTCTAAATTAGAGAAAAAAGATAGGTGCAAGGACTGCCAAGATTTTGGTCCTGGCCTTTCAAGGTAGTGAAGTCTCAGGACATAGGAGAACTTGTACTGTAACATCATGTAACTCAGTTGTGTCCCAAATTTTCTGATCAAGGAGATTATGGGACCACACAGGAAAGTGTTACATGATATAGAGTGTGCCTAAGGAGAGTCACCTGGAGAGAAAACATTCTCTCAGGCTTTCACAGAGAGCAAATTGGTCAAGCACATGGCTGGCACTGACAAAGGATCTACAAACTGCGGTACAGGGTTTCAGAATAAATCTTGAGGGGATTTGACTGATCTTGTCAGATACAAAAGCTACATTTCTCATTATATAGGTCTTGCTATATCTTGGTCTTAACCATCCCTGAGAAAAGTATGAAAACTAGGTATAAAAGGTCAAGCCATATTAATATGCTGAGCTGTAAAAAGGCTCAAGTCCACAGCTTCTGACATTGCCAGTCTTAAGGAAAACCCACACTATTACAGACTACTGGGACTATATTGGTATAGTATTTGCTGAATTCACACATCTATGATATTTAAATGACAATGGAATACCCATCTCTGACAAAACTAAACAAAAAAGAGGATACCAATCCGTGATTATTTTGTATCAGTATATTTAAAGTAGTTAGGATAGATATACAGCTATATTCTCTTAATGCAATGAACAGAAAGATTTGTTATAATAGTGTTTGTGGAAAGGATATCATGTCTGCATTGTACAATGAATACCCACTAAGACAACAATATGCAAAGTATTAATTATTGAAACTGTCTACTAATCGGGTTTGAAACTGTCTCATTGCTATTTGTTTCTCAATAAAATTATTTAAAAGTAAATCCTAAATTATGAATTATGAACAAAACAAATGATAATAGAAAGCAAGGAGATAGGTATTTCTCAAATGGAAGGGTGGTCAAGAGATGGAGGGAAGGATATTGATAATGGAATTAAGATGTATTATGTGAGGCTGATAACTCAGCAGACTAAAGCTTCTGCTTAGGCAGAGTGCAGCAGCCAGGGTTCTATCCCCACTACGCAGTGCTTGCCCCACCCCAGGGCATGATGAGACAGTGATTTAGACTGGGTGTGAGGGTGCCTGTCTGTAAACCCAGCACATGGGAAGCTAAAAACAGGAGAATTACTATGAGTCCAATCTACATAGTAAGAGCCTATAGACACTGTCCTAAATATAGAAAAAAATGTGTTGTGTGCATGCATAAACTCCACACAAGGAATGTAAATGTGATGTTCTGGAAACGTGTACTGATAAGCACACATAAATAAAAAGTATAAATTTATTATATATATATCTTTGTCTCAATTTATTTCTTTGGTACATGGTCTTGCTTGGACTCATAGTGATCCTGTTGTCTCAGCCATCCATTTCTGGGATTATAGGCATGCACCACAACACCTGGTTTCAGTGGCCAGCATAGCATGCTTGGAGTTCTGCATTTGGTGTAGCATGTGGTACCAGGGACTAAACTTGGTCCTTGTGCTTGCCTGGGTAGGTGCTTAGACCACTGAGCTATCTCTCCAGCCCCAAAAAATCCTATACATTTTAAAGTGCTTATTCACCTTGTATCACAAACAAATAATTCTGACAAAAAAATTGTTTTGCTGAAACGGTATGGCAGTAGTCTCATACAGATGGTGCTTATTGATGTTAATATATACATACCTATTTTTCCGAAATCAGTCGCTCTGATAGATTTGTAGAATGGCCTAAGAACCTTCAGATCCAGTCTCAGTTTGGAAACTAAAATGTTTGGATTTTCTTTTATAAGATATCACATATATTTTCAGCATATAGGCAGAATATGGGCATCTGAGAGTCAATGAATCGAGATGGGCTCCTTTACTACTGCATCTAATAATTGACTTACAGAAATTTTTATTTTTAATTCTTCTAACATTTGGCTCCATTGGAGCAGCAGGTCTTTGTTCCCAAAGGACACAATACTGGTTCCACTGAAGTGGAAGCTAAAGCTATGACTAGTCATTTAGGCTTCCTTATGACATTAAATGCAACCAAAGAATCATGCTTCTAAGGGAAATTTGAGTTGCTGTGACACAATGAGAACAAAAAAAGACTAATATGTGATCAGCAGATTCTCTGGGGTGCCTTTAGTTTTTGTGTGCCTGATCATAATGGTTAGGAGAAAATATGGTGACCCAATGAGGTTTCATTAAAAATGAATATAGTTAGAAATAAAGGTCTTGGTCATTCCATTAGGTAATAAAGACTAAAAAGCTCAGAAAATTTGGAGAGCAAGGAGAGATGAAAGGGCTATTTGAAAATGAAAGTCATAACTAGCATTATTCCCTTCTGATCAACTCAGAAATAAGTAATATAGCAAACATATGTCTCTTCTTCCTTGTTAATTAGAAGGGTGTGTGTATGTGTGTGTGTGTGTGTGTGTGTGTGTCGTGAATTTATTACTGCCTCCATCTTTCTCTTAACATTCTATATAAAGTATTGTTAATGGTTATCTTTGCCAGTTAGCTTCAGATTTTGTATTATTCTAGTGGGATGATCACTTGGAATAAATAAGACAATAATCAGACATCGATAGATAGCATGGATCTTATCTAGAGATAGGTATAGTGACTGCTATAACTTTGTCTTTCCCTTTTTGAAGAAATATAGAAAACATCCTTGGGTATAGGAAAATTAGTTATATATAATAAAGTAAATATATGTAGTTCACATATGTTATTACATTGAAGGTCAAATGTGGGTAGTTGGTGGGTATATATGATGTAAAATAAAAGAGATAGGTTGTATCATTTATTTACCCATTATCATTCAATTTCCATTCTACCCTTTTTTCTATGCTATGCTATGCTACGCTACGCTATGCTACACTGCACTATCCTACCCTACCCTACCCTACCCTACCCTACCCTACCCTACCCTACCCTACCCTACCCTACCCTACCCTACCCTACCCTACCCTACCCTATCCTATCCTATCCTATCCTATCCTATCCTATCCTATCCTATCCTATCCTATCCTATCCTATGACACTGAAAACTACATTTCCTAGGTGACTTTGGTATCTGGCATCCTATTATGTTTTGGCAAATGTTTTAAAGAGAAGTTGGAAAGTAGGAAAAAGAAAAATATGGCTTTTTTTCCATGCTCTTATCAGTGTATCTTCAAAAACAGCTATTGTCTCCAGCTTTTGGCTTCCCTTAGCACTTTAAGAATCAGCCACTTTCTGAGTGCTCAGAGACACAAGAAACAGACAAGAAATGCCCTGTTCCCTGAGATCTAAGTCTAATGCCACAGAGGCTCCCTCCAATTTACTAGTTCTCATAACTTCAATTGTTCTTTTTGTCCCTTAATCCTACCAGTGACAACAGCTTTCTGTAATTATCTTTGTGACCTCTTTTTGAGCTTTTAGTCTTCCAACCTAGTAGAATTTTCCATATATTAAACCTTTTGTTGAAATACTTAATATAGTTTTATTTTCCTAAATAAACCTGACTAACCTAGTCATATAGGAACATAACATAACATAAAGGTCAAGGACAAGGCATTTGCTCAGTTGCAAAAGTCAATAGCTCTATTGTAGTTACTCTAAGTAAATTCACTTTCACATTAAGTATAAAGAGTAAAAGGACCAAAGATGCCCATGTATTCAAAAGAAAGATAATTGATTAAAACACTTGACAGTAAAAGATACTTGACAAGATGTCTGTGCTCTTTTATAAGTAGAGGTCTTTGTGTAAGGTCTACTTAGTACTTCATGAAATTGTATGATTCTGATGGGCAAAGGATAATGAAAATGAATTTTTCTTTCCCTTGCTAATGGTGTCATCTAATGAGGTGGAAACACTTCTCCCTAACAAATACTGTTCTACAATTGAACCTGTAGTGCACACTTTGTGTGCATAAATACCTGTCTATAAATTAGTCTCATTAATTTTCTTTAACAAGTAATACATGATATCCTAAAATTACTTCACTTATTCAGTATTTTAACAAATATGAATTCTGTAACTGCTATGTGTAGGGGACTACGCTATTATAGGAGTAGGCATGGAAAAGTAAAGCCTGGCATGTTGTCTGCCTTTAGAGCTTTATAACCTGTTAGGAAGACAGACATTAATTTTTTAAAAAACACAGATTTAATAGAAAAATTCAGCAGTGATAAGATATAAGGTATAAGGTATACTGTGATAAGATACCAGACACAAAATATGTGAAAGCCTATAACAGAGATATGGATAGAGCACGAGAAAGGGAAACAGAAAAACTAAGCAAAATCTTCAATGTATGAAGAATGGGAGGCCATTGAAATGTAATTTGGGGGCCTTTTCTGTGATCACATGTGCACTTGATTTGTTGATGAGGACAAACGTTATTAAGTTCACCCAGGCAAGGATGCATAATGTGAAAAAAGACATTGAATTCACTGAATAATAGCTATTATTACTATGTTTAAATGAAAATGTTCATGGCACTGGATGGTTTTGCATAAAAGTTCTAATTAACTGTTTTATATCCAGAGAATATATCTGTTAAATACATGGAATTATAATTATATATATTATGTTATGAAGGTGATAAAAAAAATTGTGCCTGTTATTTTTGCATCCCTTCAACTAAGCCAAACTTAGCTCTCTCCATGAGACAGTCCCCAGGTAGCTTCTAAATATAAGTGTAGCAGTGGGAAGGTGTTTCCAGCCCCATCCATTCCTCACAAAATGCTGAGATGGTGATTTTTTATTTTAGCTTTTATTTTCTTCTAATTATGTTCAACTTAAATGGCTATAAGAGCTAAAATTACAAGCACAGAGAGGAGATCTGACAGCAGTTAGTAAAGGCCCCTCAGATATCACTTTTTAAATTAGTTTGATGCTTACTATGGGAAAAATCCAAACAGGTCCCAATGCTATTTTCATAAAATGGCTAGCCAGATTTCTTCAAATATAATCCATAGAACTTCCAGTTAATTCAGTGGAATTATATAGTCATAATTTTAAGGAAACAAACTTTAGTTTTGGAAAATAAAACACATTTTATAAACATAGAGTTAAAAATAATCTTGAGGTCTATCTGCTTCAACCAACCTATGCTTGAAGCCATTACAATACCTGATCCCCTAAATGTGTGGTAATATCCTATTTCATTGTGTCAAATGCGGGAAGCTCGTTAGCTTTCTGGTCAACTGTTTCAAAGTAAGGCAGCTTATATATTAGAAATATGACTGCATAGATGTGGGGAAATATGAGCTCTATAGATGTCTATGCATTGGTTGTACTTCTATTACCAGTGAAATGAGTATTCAAGTAGAGAAAAAATGGTTAAGATTATGCAATCTCTTTAGGAATTGTTTAGTTTCCTTTATGCTTTGGCATGGAAACACTGTAATCCAAACAACACTTGTACAGTCTGTTATAGATCTTAGTACTGGTTTTCTTCTAATGATTCCTATTCATTTTCTTGTACTAGAACCTAAATGAACCTTGATTCTTTCCTAATCCTATTTCTACACATGATAGGGAGTGTTTACCCAGTGCATTCTATGAACTATATAAATATTTTAAGGATTTTGTGTATATAACTCATTTATTTGTCACAACACTCTGAGATAAGTCCTGTCAACATTCTTATTATGTAGATGAGAAAACTGGGAAATGAAAAAAAAATGTTTTTGCTATGTATAAATTTCTCAAAAGTGAATGGCAGGACTGGAGTTCAAACTCAGGACATCTGGTGCCAGAGTTCATGCACTTAGCATTTATGTTAGAATAGAATTTGGAGAAGCACTAGAAAGTCTTGGGGCCAGGGAGATGGCCCAGTGGAATAAATGCTTCCCTGGCAAGCACAAGGGCCTGAGTTCAATCCCCGGTTCTGCCAAAACAAAGTCTTGTAATAAGGAAATTTACACCTCCCAATTTGGCAAGAAATGACTTACTCAATAATAGGCAAATGCCATCAAATATTCACTGTAATCTTGGGAAAATTAATAGTTTTTTTGGGCCTTAGTTTCCTCAGGAGTAAATAAACCAACTCATTTGAACATACTCCAGACTCCCTTTTAGTATGAAATGCACAGAGCTTTACTAATTTGGCTCAGAATTTAGTCACAATGATTTCTTGAACTACAGACATGTGTTGAGATCTGAATTTAGTCCTAGCAATACAAGAAGATAAAAATATAGTCAAACCAATATAATACAGTGTGATAGACACAATAATAAAGCGTGAGCATGGAGAAGAGTGACCAAATCTATTTTAGTATGAGAGTGGGAGTCAAGGAAGAATCTAGAGGAGAGCTGATATCTGAGTAAGGTTTTGAAGAATGAGTTCTCTAGGTAGATAAGTGATAAAGAACTTTCCAGGTAGAAGAGATAGCATATGGAGAAAATACAGAGATATATTTGGGGCCCAACAAACAGTTCACTAGGAATGCAAGGAAAAGAGCAAGAGGTAAAGATAAAAGATTCAAGACTAGAGAAAGGAGCAGGGCACAGAGGAGCCGGCTGTGGTGCCAATACAGGAAATAGAATGGAGCTAAACTGGAGACAGACAAAGCTAAATGAAATGAATTCTGCTATACTGTGTGTATGCACAGTATTATGAACAGTTTATAGATATTATTTTGGAACCAAGCCTATTACCAAAAATGGCATTCTTTTGACTGAAACTATTTTCACTGGAGTAATATAACTGTAACTTTTTCCTGAATATTCGCACAAAGACCAAACACCATCTAACATATTTTTAAAATTACAGTTCCACTTATGTTGTCATCTAGATTAATTGTCCCAATTATGAGTAAAACATGATGCAAATAGTAACCACCTAGAGGGCTGAGAAGAGGTTGAGAATGGTTTGTTGTGTTAGACTTTGACTTGGCATTGCTGCCAGGTTTACAGCTACTCAAAGGGAGACAAGGCTAAGGAGATCCTAGAAGAACTCCTCAGCATGAACAAAGATGTGTGTAAGAGCTCATTGACAGGCATCCCACAGGGGACATCTGGACTATGCTCATTTTGTAGAGTTAAATATGATTGGTGAACAATGTAAGTAAGCAAAATTATTGGATAAAAAAGCATAAGTCAAATAAAAAGAGTAGAGATGCTATAAACTGATTTTAATTTCATAAATGAATACATTCAGTCATTTATTTATTCAATTATCAAGCAGAAAAATAGTATATTAGGACTCACATTTTGGCCATGGTTCTGACATTTACTAGCTGTCAGTCCTCAGGAAACCAAATTTATCTGTTTATCCCAGTTTCCTTAACTAAAATAAGAGGAAAAACATAATCATACATTTAAGGTTAGTTAATAAGTGATATCAAAGAGGTAGATTTAGCCACAGCCAAAGGTGCTTACCATGTAAGTAGGAAATGAGACAAAGAAAGGGCTTAAGAAAGCTCCCAGGATTCCGAGCTAGGGTCAGTTACAAAACCAGTAAACACAGCAAAGAAGAACTTGAGAGAAACACAGAGTCTAGAGCTGAGGCAAGACTTTTATTTGTATTATTTACTTATTTATTTTGTATTTTAAGGAAGGATCTACAGGGTATTCAGGGTCTCACCATTAGATCAGACTTGCAGTGATTCACCTGTTTACAGCCTCCCAAGAGCTGGGATTACATTCGAGAGCATCCCACCACACCCAGTCTCAATTGTCATCTTAGCATGCCCTGCCTGGCATGGTAGGCCCTGGGATGGAACTTCTGGCCCCACGCCCACTTGCAGGTGCTTTCATCTGCTGAGCTATTTGGCCAGCCCTCTATTATCTGGATCATTTAGGAGAGAACACATAGCAGCATGATTGGCAGAGTTTCTGTTCTGGGATGCCACAGAAATTCACCATAGAAAGACCTCAGGGTAGGCTGGTACAGTCTTGGCAGGTTTTAGGAGGCTGGAAAATCAAATTTCATAAGTCTAACTGCTTCTCATTTTGAGACATAGAACAAAGATTTCAAGTGGGGAAATATTTAGCCAATGTCACACAATGAACTAGAGGTAGGTGGAGGACTAGCAATATTGCCCTATTTCTGGTACATTGAAATCTATACTCCCGCAGAGACCCAGAGAAGCTCTGACACATCTCATCTATCCATTGCCCAACACAGCCTCAACAAAGACGTTTTAATTCTAAAAAAACACTTCTTTTTCTCCCAGTCCCCCACAAAAAAAGTCTTTCTAAGCTTCTGTTTTCGCATGCCTAACATCTCTTTTAGAGTAGAGAAACATAATGTAATTTAGATTCTAAAAAAGAATTGAAATAACAAAATTTAACATTGTATAAAGTAAAATTTTTTCAAATAGCTTTTGACTATCTACTAATGCTATGTTGCAATAATTAAAAATTCTGATAAAGAGACCAAGGTGCATGACTTAACCCACGAATGGGGGTTAAAAAAAGTAGGGGTCTAATGCCTGAAGCGTGGAAGAATGAGTAGGCATGAGGAGAAGGAAATGGTGAATTGGGAAATGCTCGTGGGCTGAGGGAATTAGAAATTTGTCACAATATGGCATATGCAGTTGTCCAGGATGGAAAATAAACCTAAGGGACTACAGTGAGTTAGGATAAAGAAGTAACTAAAGTTCTAATTGGAAGGGCTTAAAAGGCCATGATAAAAAATTTGGATTCTTCCACTTTTCACTACTCCTGTTCTCAAGCAATTTCAGTCACTCTCTAAAGCAGATAGGGCAAGGATAGGATGATTGGGGCTGGCATTTTTGACCTCTTGTTTGCAAGGCAGTTTGTTTTCTAGTTAGGTCTTATTTTCAGGCAAACATGGACCAGCTAAACTGGAAACATTATATTTCATAGGGAATTGGAGTCAGAAAGGATTTCCCTCAGCATGACAAATAATTAGTTTGAGCAAATTATTGCTTTAGCCTTACCTTGAATTTAAAAGCAAAACTTGAAAGAACAAAACTATTTCCAAGTAACATGACTTCATTCCAGAACAGTGTTTAAGAACATTTATAGAAATATGGAAATGCACATCAACCAATTTAGGTGCCTGAACAATAAATATCTGCCATATAATGAAAACATAGGCATGTAGAGAAGGAAAATATATGTGTTCAGAATAAGGAGGAAGTAGGTGCAGAACTGATACCAATGTTATCCTTATCAGAAGACAGTTATTATAACTGTGTTCCAAAGGTTATGAAGAGAAAGAATACCTCAAAAATTCAAAATAAACTTTCAGAGATAAACACTACAGTATCTCAAATGATAAGATTATAGATATAGATATAGATGATGGAATGAAGACAAAGTAGGGATTGCAGATGAAGAGATTAATGATTTTCAAACATAGCAACACAACAGTGAAAACTATTCAAAAAATAAATGTACAAAGAAGATCCCACCCCACCAGCTCACAAAGCCTGAATGAGACGACTTCAGTCATCTAACACATGTAGAAGTGGAGTTCCTGAAAAGGAGTGCAATAGGCAAAAGATAATATCTGAAGATGCTCTACACGAATTTTCTTCTGGTTTGATAAAAATCATAAAGCACCTGATAGAAGCAACTCCATGAACCCCAAACACAAGAAATATGAAGAAAACTATAACATGGCAGACCTAATCAATTGGTCAAAATGACAGAGAAAATGTGAAAAGAGCCAGAGGGGAAAAACACATGTGAAGAGAAACAAAGGTAAGGATGAAAACAGATTCATGTATAAAAACAAAGCAAGTGAGAGGATAATAAAACAGCATCTTTGAAATCTGTGAAGTGTTGAAAGAAAAAAGTTTGAAGATAGAGTTGTGCACCTAGCAAAAGCTTAAAATCTGAGTCCAAATTAGGGTTTTGTGGACACAAATAGCTAAAAAAAATAGGTATGCATTACTAGCATGTCAATATTCTAGGAAGTATTAAAGAAACTCGGTCAGAGAGGAAGAAAATAACACTGGACAGTATACATTCTAAACATAAGTTAAAATGTTTATTATTTAGCTATAGGAGTAAATGTACAAAATTTCTCATTATGTAAATAACCTTAAAGCAACTTACAATTGAAACAAATAATGAGGTGTGGCCTTTAGTTTTTCTAATTTATTTATTTTATTGAAGTACAAATATCAATAGTTTTAAGACACCTTAACAAGACAGATTCGATAAATTAATACACTGCAAACTGTTTTCATAATGTTTTGGTATTGTACAAGGTGCATACATGTACTTACAGACATTATTATAGCAGATGTCTGTTATCAGTAAATTAAGAGAGTATAGCTGTTTACATATCTTATTTTTTATACCTGAATTATACCAAAGATTCAATAATTAATACTTCTACCTTGTTATTTTCCTAGTGGTTGTCCATAGTACTAGAAGCCGACATAGTATCCTGTCCAACCACCATTAGTGCAAATCTTGCCTCTCATAGAATTATGTAGAAGCACGGCATATCTATCCCAACTGTACTATCCATACATCATGATTCTTCCTTTCTATACCCCTTCCTATGTCTACACTTGTCAAAGACAGGAACTCCATTGTCATTCAACCAATTTAGGTGCCTGAACATGATGACAGACGTGTGGACTTCATGAGATATATCAAAGCAAAAATGTATGCCAATGGCACAAGGGCTGGAAGACAAAGCATGAATATAGACTATTGTAAGGTTCTTATACTGCACATGAAGTAGTATAATTTTACTTGAAAGTACACTGTAAGAATTAGAAATATATAACATAGAGCTACTTCAGAAAAGTCAAGACCAGAGGCTGCAGAGATGGCTCAGTGGAATAAGCGCTTCCTTGGCATGCACAAGGGCCTGAGTTCTACCCCCAGTTCCACAAAAAAAGAAGAAAAAAAGAAATTCATAAGTATATTCTAAATGAGGTGAAGTATTTTGAGGGGGGATTAGTGGCAAAGTGTCTTTCACAATAATGATTTGATCCCTAGGCCTACCATAATGGTCCCATCCTGGGGCACACTGAGATGGCAGTTGAGACTAGCCATGCCTGTAACCCCAGCTTTTGGGAGGCTGTAAACAGGCAGAGCACTACCAGTCTGATCTAGTAGCAAGACCCTGAACACCCCATAGACCTTCCTTACAATACAAAAAACAGGCAAAAAAACTTTTCATGCTACAACTGTACACCAGGAAAAACTCTAAAAACTAAGGCAAAATTAAGGTTTTATTCCTTTAAGACAAAGGAATGAAGAGAATGACTTAATAATGATAAAATGACTAATTCATTAAGAAGACATAATATTCTCAAATATTTTTGGATCAAATATTAGAACTTGTGGATGACACAAACATTGACAGAATAAAATTCATAATTATAATAAGATTTCAAAACTCTTCTCTCAGTGATAATATAATAGCAAATCAGACAGGAGATAGATTTAAACACCACTAACAAAAAATATGATCTTATTCATTTTGTGGAACATTCCATTCAAGAATATGGAATATATATTTTTCTCAAGTATATGTGAGATTTGCTAATATAGATCATATTTTGTTCCATGAAACAAATCCAATATATGTGAAAAACACAATGATATCTACAAAAAACTACAACTAATAAGTTAGTTTAGAAAGGTTTCAAGTTTCAAAATAAAGATCTGTACATCCTTGGGAGTCCTAATTTGGTCCCATGAACATACCAGCCTGTTTCAAGGTTTGAGTTTTTCTCACACTGAGCACGCCACCCACAAAACTCTTATTTTCATTCTCTTTATATTTCTCCTTCCCCACTATGTTCACAGAGCAGTATTGTAAATAGCCTGATTAATTTTCAACATTTAATTCAAATATCACCTTCTCTATAAACCTTTCCTCATCCCTTTTCCAGGAGATAAAATATATCTTTCGAATGCCATATCTATACATCTCAAAGAGAACTTATTTGTATGATCTTTTTAAAATTTGTCAAAATAAAGTTGTCTATGAGCTACTTGAGGACTAGGACCTTATTCATTCTGTGTAGATTACTAGGTAAAGGAATTTTTTCCACTCTTCTAGTTAACAAGCGATGCACAACTATATGTATGTTTCTCTTCTTTTTTGCAAACTAGAGGGAGCTTTGAGATAGGGATTGCTCTGATTTATTTTCTTATGCTCTCTGTTTAATACAATGACTGCTACATGGAAGATCCTTCATGCATATGTGGACTGTATGCCTATATAAACATGTTAGAGAGAGTCTGAGGTTCCTCAGTTTAAGAAGAGAATATTTCAAAGGCCATAGGATACAGTAGATAATAAAAGGAAGCATGAAGACATAAAGCAATTCTCTCTAAAGATACCAAGTAGAGTGTCTTGAGCGATCTCTTTTCAGAAGCAAGTGGTCACTTTGCTACCAGCCTGTTGGTCAACATTGAAAGTCTATGTCTGAGACAAATGATGCCGCACTGTCTCTTTCCAAAAGATAGGAAATCTCCAGCATCTCACTAAATTGTGAAATAAAAGTCAAAGGAATTCAATTTAGAAGGTCTTCATAACTCTTCCCAGAAGTATTCCTAGGCATATGACTGGGCGGGTGAAGAGGAGGAGGCATCAATATCTCATTCCTGATGGCTACCCTGGGCCTGTGAGGAGAGCACAGGAATCTCCCAGGGAAATTCAGCCTAAGGGCAGTGCTTGTGCCTTCCAGCATCTTGACAGATGAGATGGGGCTGTTTAGCATAAGAAATGTTATAGCTATGAAAGGCATCTTTAGGAATCATCTGACCCAAACTTCTCTGGGCATGTAAGGGAGTAGAAGGCCTCAGAGAATCAGAGACAAAGGTTGTTTCAGTGCCTGAGGCTCCTGGCTGATCTCCACTGTGTCATCACAAAGTCTGTAGATCTTTTAATTTCAATGATGTCTGCACAGTAAAGTGTAAATGTTTGAGCATGCCCTTCAAGATCTTTTCATCTAGGGGCCATGGAGATAGCTCAGTGGAATAAGTGCTTCCCTGGCAAGTGCAAGGGCCTGAGTTCGATCCCCGGTTCTGCCAAAAAAAAAAAAAAAAGTAAAAGATCTTTCCATCTTTGATCCTACTTTAGGTCTCCATTCGCATTTCTGTTCTTTTGCACCTATATTCCAGCTATAATAATATATATGAACTAACAATGCTTGTAGTATCTAGGGGTCAAGGAGATAGCTCAGTAGAATAAGTGCTTGCCTGGCAAACCCAAGGGCCTAAGTTTAATCCCCTCCCAAAAGAAAAAAAGAAATATCCCATATACTTTCATTCTTCTATGCATTTGTGTGCACTATTCCTACTTCCTACTGACATATCCTTTCTTAATATTTGGAAAATTTTTACATCCTTACCCTTCTAAGCCCAACTGAAATGTTACTTCCTTTTTGAAAACTTAAGGGATGTCACAAAACAGAACTATCCCCACTACATACACTGCACCATTTTTTATTCCATTTTTCTATGTGTATTTTTGTAAACATTATACTTTTTGTAAGCTTTTCTTACTTAAATATATATATATATATATTTATATATAAATAATATATAATATTATATATGTATAATATTCTTGTTACTTCCTGCATAACTCTGTATGTATATATACAAGAATATTATACACCAAGAATCTACATGTTTTTCGGAATTTGAATGACAAAGTTGTAAGCATTAGGACACTTAGGGATTTATGGCTTATTTACGATGCTAAAAAACTATATAAAAATCACAAGTTGAATATTATTTACAATGTACAGTTTTTATATAGCTCAATTAAGATATTAATTAGTATGATGTTCTTATTACCAGAACTAGACCATGAGTTCTGCAGTGTTTAGGATCTATTTGAATAATTAGGTCAGTTACGTGCATAAAATTTCAAAAGTTATATAATTCATGTTCAGTGGCACACCAGGTAAAAATTTTCATTCAAACAGGAAACTCTCTAGATATAAAATTTTTTAAGAAAATACAACAGTTTGAGAATAATTTGAGCTACAAAAGACAAATTCACTTGGCTGCTTGCTTGGCAATGGAAATATTTAAAGCTAAAGTTTTAAGTTCTGAGGTTACAACATAAGTCTTTAACAATCTATCAGCTGGGTGCCTCTTTCTCCATCTCTTACTATCTACTACAAAGTCCTGCTCTGCATCCAAGCATAATCTCCCCTTCTGCTTTTTATCTCACTGGAACCAACTTTTTTAAACTTCAGCTCTTGTTTCTCTTCATATGATGTCCCCAGGCTGCTTATGCATCTTTTGAGACCTTTTACAGTACCCTGGCTTCTTTCTGTTATAACACAAATCATATTATGTAACCACTTACTGAAGCAGTTCTGGAAATTTTTTTCATGAGTATCTTTATGAGGTGTGATCAAAAATATGATGAATGTTGCTACTGAGTACTATCTAACAGAAAGTTAATGGGGTCATATCAAATTTAAAAATCCCATCTACACAGCATAGGAAATAATCGACAGAGTGAATTGACAACCTACAGACTAGGAACAATTTTTGCCTGCTGTTCCTCAGACTAAGAACATACAAAGAAATAAATAATCAGACTCCTCCAATAAAAGTCCAATCAAAAATGGACAACTTAAATGAACAGATGTTTCTCATAAGAAATACAAAGGGTAAGTAAGTGCATAAAAAATAGTCAACATGTTTGACCATTAGAAAAATGAAATTAGAGCAGCACCTGAATTCCATTTTATTCTAGAAAGAATGACTATCATCAAGAAATCAAATAACAATTGCTGGCAAGGTTACAGGGAAAAAGAAACCATATATTTTTAATGGCTATGTAAAGTAGTACAAGTATTATTGAAATCAGTATGGAGATTACTCAAAAAGTGAAAAATAAAAATTTCATTCGACCTAGCTTTTTCCCTTTTAGGTATCTTCTTGAAAGAGTTAAAAACATCACATTGCAATAATATATGCATATCCACATTTACAGTATCACAGTTCATAATAGGTAACTCTTGGAAGCTACCTATATGTCTATCCACAGGTAACTGGGTAAAGAAAAATGCATTGGAATACTATTTATACACAATGGAGTACTACTGTACCATAAAAAGATAATCTTGAGTCATTTGTAGAAACATGGACTTAACTTCAGACAATGATGTGAAGTGAAATAAATCAGACACATGAGCCTAAATATTGTATGATATCTCTTAAGAAACCCCAAAAATAAGAGTAAAATATAAGATCATAAAATAAAGAGGGAGGGACTTTTTCCTTCTTTGCTAAAAAGAAGGGACTAAATATAGAGGGTAGAGTAGGGAGGAGGGGATGAAAAAAGGAATCAGGATGCGCTATGCACATACACCAACTCCCATGTAAAACTTATGTACTGCAAACATGTACTAATAAAATTAAAAATTAATAGAGAATATATGGTATACATACATACAATGGAATATTATTTTGCCATGTAAAAGAATGAAATTTAGTTATATCTGGTAACATAGATGAAACTAGAAGACATTGTACTAACACCGCACATTCTCACTGATACGTGGTGGTTAAAAAGTTAATATCATAGAAGGAGAGAATAGAATAGTAGTGATCAAAGGCTAGGGAGGATGTCGGTGAGGAAACACTGATATTTTATAATGGATAGCAGAATAAGATTAGGTAGCAAAAATAAGTTCTAGTATCCCATGGCAGAGTGAGTTGACCATACTTAGAATTATTTATTATCTACTGCAAAATAACTAAGAGTTTGAAATTTCTCAACAGAAAAGTCACTCCTTTGATGATTACATATTATACATATGAATCCCGTATCACAGCATGGGGCTGAGGAGACAGCTTGGCAGTCTGATTGCCTGCCTGGCAAGTGCAAGGACTCGGGGTTGATCTCCAGTACCAGATGCTGTGCCAGCCCCAGAATCCCAGGCACACCATGCAGGCCCCGAAATTGGATGCGTGGTGTGTACTTGTGGTGCCAGGACCGGGCAAGCTGAGACAGGAGGATCACTTCATGAGTCTGAACTGTGTATCAAAATCCTAAATCAAATGAGCAAATAATAGAAAATTATAAAACATATCACAGTATATCCATAAATATGCATCTACTGTGTATCAGCAAAAAGTCAAAATGTGATGTACTAAACAAACACATACATACAAGCAAAATTAAAGTGTCGTCTTACCCTCTTCATTCAGTAAATCTGGCGTCATGCTCCTTCTGGTTCCTCCCCAGCATCAAAAAGACTATAAATATGTGACCCCATAAACTTGGCAAATCAGTTCTGTACACTGGAGGAGCTATGCCAGCACAACTAGTGACATTTATGAGCTAGGACTTCAACAACTGCTTCAAAAAGTGGAAGGAATGAAGGGATAAGTGTGTGTGAAATAAAGATAATTTTGAGGTGATCAAATGAAAGTGTAACTATTCATTTTAATTTTGATCATAAAATAAGGTCAGCTATTGATGTATGTCATGAAGAAAATTAAATGGCATAATGTAATAGTTGCTAGGGTGATGGCATTGTATTTTAACTGGAATTATGTGGAAGATTCTCCTCGAGGTGAACTTGACGGAGACCTCAGTGATGAAAGTTTCCCTATGGGAGGAGTTCCAAGTCTTGGAGAGAGAGTGATCTTGTCATGTTTAGATGATAAAATAAGATCACAGTACATAAATCATAATGACTGAGTGGAAGGGGGAAAGGTAGAGAAATGAGGCTAGGTACTTTAAGGATTTACTAGCCCTAAATATGATTTTATTCAAGTCAGAATGAAAGCCACTGACAGGTTTAAGCAAAGAACATTATCTAGCTGTTGTATAGATTGAGCTTTATGGAAAATAAATTAGGTAGACTACCTGAGGGCTATCTGAGTAGTACAAAGAATGCATGGTATTGACTTGAGCTAGGCTTATGGCAGAGGAAATGGGGGCAAAATGATTGGATCAGTAATGTACATATTAGAGAGCAGGGAAGATTTTTAAATGGGCTAAGGTATGAGGGGCAAGGAGAATTTAATTAAAGGCCTCAGATTTTTATCTGAGGGCATTTACTGTAATGGAAAATTCTTGAGTTACTGTTTTGGGCATTCTCATTTTGACACACCTATTAGACATATGGATGAAGATGCTTCATACATGGTTTTATTGTATTGATCTAGAGTGCAGGAAAAATTGATCTAGAGGTTGGAAATGTGTACATGGAGCATATAATTGACATTTAAACTGTGTCAACTTATTGGATTTCCTGGAAAATGAGGATAACTCAAGAGAGAAGAGAAGAGAAGAGAAGGCAGGGTTGCTAAGATCCTACATTTAAAGTACAACAAAGAAGAGCCATGAAAAGATCCTGAGGGTGGTCACTGAGGGAAAAGAAGAGGAAAGAAGGACAAGAAAGTTGGGTTGTTTTGAAAGCCTAAAGAATAAAATATGTTATGGTTTATCTGTGTGAGGTGCAGCAAGGAAATCCAGGAGCACAAAAATGGAGAAGTGACCATTCAAAATGAGAGAATTATGGTTTTCAGTGAGCTTCAAAATGACTGTTTTAAGGCATCTTGGGGATAGAAACTCAACCAGGGTGGACTGAGGAGTCCACAGTGAGGAAATGGAAGGATGATTTGTTTGAGAAAGTTGCTATAAAGTGAGCCAAATATAGTAGACAAATATGGGGTCAGAGAAGTCCCTTCCTTCCTTCCTTCCTTCCTTCCTTCCTTCCTTCCTTCCTTCCTTGCTTTTTTCCTTCCTTCATTCCTGCCTGCCTGCCTGCCTTTTTCTTACTTAACAGGAAATTTAACTTATTTGCTTACATATAAGGAAATATTTATAGTGATAAATTTAAGATGTAGAAAAGCTAAGAGTGATTGCAGTAAGATCAAATAGGGTCAAACTGCAAACCCCAGCACACTTATTTATCATAATGTACCAATACAATAATTAAACCTGAACATTGAGGTTTTAGTTTAGGAAAAGAAACTGCTTCATCTTTCTTTACTAACTAAATTTCTTGATAAATTTTGAATATACATAATGATCATTTTCATCATAGGTGAAAGTGCCTTTACCTGATTTATCTCAATTCCCCTTCTTTTTCCCCATTCCATTACTCTCCCTTCAACCTTCACAGTATGTATCACCTTAAAAGTAAAAACATATTAACATAGGTGCCATAGGTTTACCACAACTGTCCTAAAGTTTCTCATCCTTAAATCAAGGATGCATAATTCATAGGAATATAATAAAATCAATCAGACACTATATAGGAATGCTTTGGAAGAGTCTGACACATGATGCTTGACAAATGGGTTTTGCTCATAGTGATATATATTGCCATCATTGTTGCTTTTCCTATTAATCTTGGTTACCATCATAGTTTTCCATTTTTTCCTCAAAAGCACAACAAATGCCTGTAAGTAAAGGACTATGTTATGGCCCTTCACCCTAGGCTTCCTTTACAATGAATACTACTGATTTTTGTTTATAAATAGAGAAAGAATGCTTTACTTTAGGCAGTGTGATAAATATTAATACTGATTTCTAAAAGAATTAAGTCAAAGTATTTCATATTTACTTGTGTGTGTCGTTGTTTTTTTTTTTTTTTTTTTTTTTTTTTTTCAGAACCAAGGATTGAACTCAGGCCCTTGTGCTTGCCAGGGAAGTGCTTATTCCACTGAACCATCTCTCCAGCCCTCCATCTCCCAGGCCCCAGTATGTACTTATTTTTAAATGCAGTTAGATCAATTATTTCTTTCTACCTTTATAGGACATTGTGGGATGAACTTTTATTTTCTAATTTTATAAATGTAGAGCTACAGAAGTGAAATGATTTGCTTAAGAGTTTAGTTAAAAAGTGCTGGACTGGGACGTCTACATCCAAATGCTCTGTGCTCTTCACTATGTTTTATTTATTTTTTATACTTACTACATTATGTTTTGTTATCTTCAAATTATTTAGAGTGCAAGATATGGACATAAAAATTCTCTAAACTACATTAGCACAAAATTTTCTTTTCAGTGAACTAAGAAAAATCGTAGTATAACAATCCTGTCTTGTTCTCCTTCCTTTCCTCTTAGTTCCTCTTTTCTTTTGAACAGTTTCTTCCAATTTCACAATATCTATTGTACTTTTTGGAACTTATTTACTCTTTCAGTTTCTCATACCAGGGAGATAATACAGTTTTCACACAGTATAGTCCCTAGTTGCATCCATTTACCTATAAAAGTCTCAAATTTATCCTGCTTTTTGACTGAGCAGTATTCCATTGTATAAAAAGACAACTTTTTATCTCTTCCTCAGTTGATGGGCATTTTGGTTGTTTCCAAGATTTAGATATTACAAATTCTGCTTATATAAATATGGCTGTAATATATTTCTGTGGTATGTTTTTTAAGCCTTCCATGAAGATGCCCAGAAGGAGCATAGCTGGATTGGTTGGGACCTCTACTCCTAGTTTTTTGGGTAATCTCCATACTGATTTTTAAAGTGGCTGTCCCATTCTACATTCCCACCAACAGTAAAGAAGGATTCTTTTTTTCTCCACAGCCCCTCCAGCATTTGTTACTGGTTAATTTCTTGATGATAGACAGTCTTTCTGGAAAGAGAATAAGACAGGCAATAGAAATTGAGAACCCATCTGGCTACCTGACTTCACAGATTAAAGTGAAGGCTTGTGGGTATCCTCATTCTTTCTGGGAATATGGCTAAACCACATGTCCTATGAGCATGCTCAGTGAGTGAAGAAGTGAAGTCTGTATATGTCCCTAAATTATGATCAGTTCAGTGCAAATGATAGTGATGTGTGCCATGTGTAGCCTAAACTTCAAGGCACTAGAAGTTCTTTATATGTTTTCCTCTACCTGCAACTAAAACCAGAGAACCTGTGGAACTGACAATGTACCCTAGGCAAAAATGGACCACAGTTTTGGAAGAATACATTTCTAACAATTGCAAGAAACAGAGATGGTTGTGGGCAACAGAGAGAATGCTTACTTTAGAACTAATTTGTGAAAGAAAAATAAACTTCACTATACTTTAAGTTATTGGACCATCGTGTCTCCTTGATTAGTTCCAATAAAGTGTGATAGAAAAATACAGTGAATGTTTGCTTTTAAAATTATTACATTAAAAGTGACATTGTCATTAATGCTACTTAAAATACTCCCATTTTTTGACTCTTACTCCATTATTGCCAAGCTCTGAAGCAGTTCTAGAAGTCATCTTTTGTGTGGAAGTGTCTTTGGTTATGTTTCTGTGGTTGCCTCAGTATCCTGAGTTAATCTAAGACATTACCATTTGGTAGTCATTTTGAATTTCAGGAAGGGCCAGAAGTTATATAGTGCCAGATCCACAGATAAGGTAGATGAGGACACACCATAATTTTTGTAGGAGCCTTGGCACTGGATGGCGCTTGGCAGTAGCATTCACTATTTTTTAAAATACAGCAAGGGGGAGTATTTTGAGAAGGATAAATAGCAATGTGTCTCTTACTGTAATAAATTTTAAAATTTAAGCATTCATGGTATATTTGATCACTCTTTCTACACAGGGCCATACAGCTGAGAAAACAAATACAGGAGAGGAGGCTTAGGAGAATATGTTGGCTGCCTGAAGATGTCTCCTGTAGCTTTCCTGAGACAGAATAGCAAGTAAGTCTCACAAAGCCCCCAAAGCAGAACCAGACCAGATGTAGGACTGGAAACCAATGATAGAGTTCACTTCCATTAAAGAAGGAACTTCTTTTAAAAGTTGCTTACTCACTATGGCAAGGGATGTCTTCTAAGGTAATGAGTTCCTTGTTATTTCAGATGTGATAGCAGGGACTGCTTAATGGCCTACCAAAAAATGTGTTATAGCCATGGATCCAGATTTGTTGTGGGGTTGAGCAAGATGACCTCTAAGGTCCCTTCCATCTCTGAGTCTAGACTACAGAGGAAAACAAATCCCATCCAATTAAGCACCTCAGAAAGCAGGCGATGACTCACTGATGTAGACGCTGGCTGTGCCTGGAGTTCAATTGCCCTAATAATCATCATCATCACAGAAGTTCTATTGGCTTTTCCCCCCTTTGATTAAAGTCCTCAGAAATACCTTCAGGCTCCCTTCCAAACAAATGGCCCATTACAAAAACTCAATTTTAATCTGATTTCTCCTTCAGTAATTACATTCTTTGTCAGAGGAGCAGGACATTCACTTAATGAAGGAGATGCAGCTCAAAGGGTAAGCATTACAAACATCCAGAAGTGAAAAGAATGCATTTACCGTGATATGTCTCCATAGGAGCACATTAGAAAAATGCTCTACACAATGGGAAAAGCCCAAGCTCAAAAGGCAAAAAACCTGGGTCCTGTCTTACCCTTGCCCTGTCTCACTTTTTCTCATTGAGTCTCTGCAACTTGTCCCAACTGCACCCAGTCTATCTTTCACAGGGTAGCCTGAAAGACTTTCAAAAACCCAAATATGAGGAAAACTACTTATGCTGTAAATATTTCCTCAATTTCTACTGTTTTGTTATCAAATTTAATATAATCTACAAGTCTTTCTAACTCCATTTTCAAGACCTTGCACAACAGTTCTATCTGAACCTTATTTAGCGTCTTTCAGTACCTGCAAATAGACTGTCATTTCTTATTCTTTGTACCCAGCATTCCCTCTCCCTTGCTGTTTGTCTAGTTCACTTCTATTCATATCATTTGGATCTCATCTTCTTTTCAATTTTACTTAAAAATTTATCACACAGCATTTAATATGTGCCAAATACTAAGTGCTTTCTAAATTGTAACTGATTCTATCTTTACTAAAGCTCTATAAGTAGATACTAATACCCCTATTTTAGATCTGAGGACAGTAAGACCCAGAAAAAAATGTTATTTTTTCCAAGCCCACACAGCCAGTATGTGACACAGAGAGAATTCTATCCCAGGCAGCCTGGCACTAAAGTCTGCTTTTAACCTCCCCAGTAAATCGAAACATCACTTCCACAGGAAGATCACTCTGACCAGGTGTGCACAGTCCACTGCAGCACAGGCCACTGCACTAACATAAATTATGTAATGTTGTCTTCCCTGCTGCACTGAGCGCTATGGGAAAAAGCAGATCCTATTTTTCTTGTTTACTCTTATACCTGCATCCTCCAGCATGAACTAAAAACACATTGAGCGGCTTTTTATTTAACTATTGAATACATCAGTAAATCTCAGTTCTCTAATATATGAAATTACGACGTTCATCATCCTGGCCCCCGTGACTGAATTCACGGCTACATGTAGAACACATTCATCCACTGAGCTGCATGCTCCACATAGGAAGTTAATCTTGGTCTATATTTTATTTCTGTTGTCTTTATTAAGAAAGAGTCCAGACTTTAAATACATGGTGGAAAATTGTCCTGATATAGTTTATTTAAGGCTTAGCCATTCCTTTTGCAGAATATTGGCCTAGATAGCCTTAAAAAGATTTAGTTCTGAAATATTTCAGGTGTCTATAACCAGTGCATATTAAGAGAGTGTTATGGAAATTTTCAGTTATGTTTGTCTTCCTTGATGTGTTTGAATTTGACTGCTGTAGAATTCTTACTGTATAAACCAGTAAGAACAGAGCTTGTTTTAAAGTGTAGTTAGTATTTCAGGCTGATGAGAAAGGAGGGGAATTTAGGAATAATAGGAGACAGATACCTTGAAGTAAACAGAATACAAAACTGGAATGACAAAAGTTCAAGATGGTTTTTCAATTTACTAATGTATCATCTTGAATAAGTCCTTTTACTGGCAGGTTCAGATCTTAAACTGGATTAAGTTAGAAAGCAGTTATAGATATTGCTTTCTCTTTTACATGACAGGTTTGATTTCCAAGAAGTTTCAGGTATAGTTTAAGGAAGTTTCTATGATCTAATGTCTTGCAGCCATCTGTATTTCATAGACCACTCCCTCCCATGTAGAGTTCAAAAGAATTAAAGTGTTAGAATTTGTAATACAACCCACAAGGTAACAGAATCTCAAAGTGACTAACATCAACTTGAAAACTAATTGACAAGTCATTACTTAGCTTTTATTATATGTTAAATCCCATACTAGAACTTGGGCAAGGCCTTATCTTCTATTCTTCAGTGTTCTCACTTACCAAATGGGAACATTTAATGATAAGAGAGACTAGATAGGAAGATTCCAACATGCTATCTGGCCTAGGTTTCTTTTGTATGGAAATCTTCTCAGTGACCTTTCTTTCTTTCTATGTATTTGGTACAGGGTCTCACTACAACAGCTTGGACTTGTAGTGATCCTCCTGTTTTCAGCCTCCCCAGCCACCCCATGCCTGGGATAACAGGCATGTGCCACCACACCCAGACTCTGTCTTAGGCTCTGATAGTCCACTGAGCTATCCAGCTGGCCCACAGTGACCATCTTTTTAAGAAGCTGTGTGCTTCCTGTCACTGTAGGTGGCAACACAATCTACCTAAGCTTCCAAACTGTGAGCCAGTTCTTCTTTTCTATAACCCTCACTCAATCCACAACAAATTAAGCATGAAACCCTGTCGATTTCACCTCCTAGATAGCTTTCTGACACCCTCATTCTTATTGCTGTGGTGTTTCCTACATAATTAACCAAAATCACAACAGTCTTGTCATTTGTCTTCCTGTATCAGCTTCTTCTGCTACAGAGAAGGCTCTTGAATTTAAGCTTGCCTATATCACTCTCTTGTTTAAATGTGATACCATCAATAGAATCCATTGTCCCTGGGATAAATTCAAACTAGTGGAGTATGATACATGAAAATCCCTATATTATGTCCTCCATAGACTCAGAATGGAAATTTGGCTTTAAAATCTATTCTATCATTGTTTTAAACAACATCCTTAATTCTGTTTCTTTTATGTAAAATAGCACGACTTTCTGGACTCTATAGGATGTGATAAAGATTTCATTAAATACTAGGGGTCAGAGAGATGGCTAGTAGAATAAGTGCTTCCCTGGCAAGCACAAGGGTCTGAGTTCAATTCCAAGTTCCACCAAAAACAAAACAAAACAAAAAGATGTAATTAAATATTATGCTCAGTGTGCTTAATGTTATATCTGGAACACAGAGTACAATATTTTTTACTAAAAACTTTGCCTTATTTATAATGGGTAAGGACAAATCATCTACGATAACAATCATGGAAACAGACAAGAAAGATGACATGCAAAAAAGCATTTTATGCAGGATTAGAGGCAGGGATACCATAAATACTGACCAAGCAGTAAGCAGATGTTTCTCAGAAGAGGTAATATTTGATTTGGATTTATGGTCACCTGAGGTGTTGGCCTTGGGAAGAGCTTGTTGTCCCTCATTGTTGGCTGATTTTCCTCTGTTCCTTGGTGCGATTTCCCTCCCTCAAGGTTGAAATAATTAAAAGATTCTGCTCTCTGGGCTCTGATGATGCACTTGTTCTGTCCATATAAATTAAAGGCTTATTTTTCAATATAATTGATCCCTTCACTTTCAAAGCCTCAAACATTTTTGCTACCTTAAAAACAATAGAAAATTAAAAGAACAATTTCCCTTTACTTTCTAAATCTTGGCAACCTAAAATAAGAAATGAGGGAGAGAACATTAAGGTCTCATTGGTTTCAACTCTCCACAATGTAATGTGTAATTTTTCTTGTTGGAATTTCAAGAACCCTTATTATTTAATCTGTTATTTATTCTGTTAAAGTACAGTCTTCCTTAAGAGCAAAAGGATTAATGGTTTCAAATTCCAGCACGTTGACCTTTATTCTACATTAAAATGCTTATTTTAAACCACTCTGCCTGGGCTCCCATAAGCCATTTGGTATTGAACATTGAACACATCTAAAGTTTAACTCCCACTCCAGTCAAGAAATGGGATTACAGAAATATAAATAGGCCTTTGTAATGTACATGCATAGGTGTATGGAAGATGCTTTATGAAGTTTGTGCATGAGCATGTGAGTCAAAGTTTGGTTGGATTAGGGTCTACTTCCTCTGTGACTTGACACAGGCATATTGACCTGAAGCAACGTGATTGTTTGCTTATTTCCCAGTATAAATGCGCATGTTTTATCCTGTAGCATGGAAGAAAGAGAAGAGAAAAACAAAAAGTGAGTCAGTAAAGCATTAAAAATAGAGTATAGTTTTAATATGGGGAAAACAAAGAAAAAGGGAGAAAAGTCACCCTTTGGCCTATTACTATGCATTAAGCACTGTACCCTAGCATGCTAATGTGATTTTATTTTCAAACATCCCTTTTACTCAGACAGGACTGCTTTGCCTTCCATGAACTCCCACAGCAAGACTCGATCATGGCATGGCTCCTTGTCACATTTCTTCATAGTTATTCACAGAAGTCTTGCCTCCCATTTTAGACTGGGAACTTTCTTTAAAAATAAATACAGCTATTATCTTAAACATCTTTCTTTCCTTCCTGAAAACCAAGCCCATACTTAGCTACTAGTTTACTGTTGAATTTTGTGGAAATAATTGCCTTTCTGTCTCTGTTTAAGATCTCTAGACCATCAATATTTTTAGTAATGTAGTGTAAACAGAATCCATCACCTGGTTTCCTAACATGGTCTTAGTGCCAGATATGGACAGACATCCATCTCTCTAGCTTCCCCTGGGGATATTGACTTTTCATTGAGTTTGATGAGATTCTAGAGTCTATGAATAGTTTAATGAGTTCCTTATCGTGCCATTTAAAATGTGTGCTAATTGTCATCAACCCAGAAGATTAATATCTCATTTCTACATTTCCTTCAAGGCTTGGCCTCCATTTAATCTCTCTCTGTTGTTAAGTACAACATCTATGCCCTTATATAAGATCTTCCATGTGGAATGATAGCTTTATTGGCAGAAGTCTTATTGTCCAGTGTCTGGAGATTTCTTCACCTCTAAACACAAGTTGAACAAATGCAAACACCAGGAAACTTCTAGTATTGAATACTTGGCTTTCTCAGAAACGAAAGTAAGAAACAGATCAAGGAACAAAAATCCTGAATGCAAATGCCCTACAGTGTTAGATGTATGATGGGCATAGGAGAGGAACAAAGTTTTGGAAATGGCACCAGATGGACACTGAATGGTCTAAGTGAAACGAGATGACAGGTAATGTACCTTTAGAAATGAGGTTGTAGCTCAGTAACAGAATGTGAGTATGGCATGTATTAGGTCATGGGCTGAATAAACAAAAATAAAATAAAATAATGTCTCTTAGAGTACCCACACCAGGTATTCCATGCATGAACCATGGTCTCTAATATGCCATTCCACACATTTATAGGCAATATTTCACCTATGCAGGCCCTGAGCTAGGCATCTGATTCAGCCCTAGTCACTGTTATTACACAGTTTAGCAGGAAGTGAAGGGGAAATGTGTTATTTGACACAAAACATTGGTTTTGGAGGGAATCATAAAGCTTAGAGGGAAACCAAAGGTAAGGAGGTCCTAAATCTGCCCACATGGTTAATAAAGGCTTCAACTGCAGGGGACATGTGTCTGCATCTTTCTATAAGCAGGTGTTCTTAAAGTGGGTGACCTGAGAAAAGGCAGGTGGCAGTTAAATATATGCATATGTACTGCATGCATGTGCTATACTTGGAGCACAGTGAGCCACTTAGTATGAATGGAATATAATATGTTGATGGAGAAGAAATTAAATAAGACTGAAGAGAGTGTAGAGAAACGTTTAATAAGCAATGACTTTCATCTTGCAGTCTAAATGCACTGTATGTTAATACTGGGGTAAAATAAGATTGTGAGTAGAACAATTCTGAATTGAACTCAAGTCACAGATGTTGAAATCTGTGTTTCCCATCATCAATAGTTCTAAAAAAAAAAAAGGCCAGGAATATTTCATCTGAAAAAGCATATTATCCATCTATTGATAAATGCAAAACATGCATTAAAAACAGAAAATTAAAAGTTGTGTAGATTTAGACACTGAATTCCCACAGAAACTAAATTTCAAGTTAGAAAGTGACTCTTTCAATGATATAATTCAAACAGACCGGAGGTAACTTCAGGGCTCCTGATCTCAGTATGGAGGACATTCAGAACATCATCTTCTTGAGTTTTGCAAGCCTGAAGGATGATATAGATAGCAGCAGCCTGAGTTCAGCTACGCTACCTTTTCTACTAACAATGCACTAGTGTAGGGAATATAGAAGCAGATACACACAAAGACAGAGATAGACAGGGAGAGAAAATAAAGAGGGAGATAAAGCCCAGAAGACACAATTCTAAGGGAAAGCTGTTACGTGATTGGGAGAACAAGCATATCCTAGGAGTCTCCTATATATTGTGCTAGAGCATTTAGTTGGATGGGAAGTGAAAGCGGATGGATTTCAACTCATTCTTATAGGATAAACCAAATCAACAACTCTAGAAAATCAGATGATACTTGAGGAGGGGGTTCTCAAAGCTGTTATAATTTTGAGTGCCACTGAGAAGATGCCATTTTGTTCATTATTGTGAACCATTCTTCGCCTGTGCCAGAAATCCCATCTCATCTGATGTTTCATCTTTAGCATTTGTTCTGAGCTCCAATGCAAGTCTTTGAGTAAAGAATCCAGGAGCTATGACTGAGGTGGAGAAAGTGACAAGTAAAGAAAAACAAAACAAAACAAAAAATAAATGATTATTTGTAGCTGACATACTTTTGTGAGTATGATTTTACTGTGGTATCCTGGAGGTGTCCAGGAAACCTCCACAGAATGTGAATGCAACAAGCTTTGTTTCCTTTTTGCTATCCTGGTTCATTACAGAGCACTTAATGACACTGAATAATGTTCAAGTTCTAATGAAAATCTGGTTATTACAAAAGCAAACCTTCTCTAATGGGCATTAATGGTCTTGATAATCCAGAAAACAATAGCAAAATAGAAACTTACAGAGGAGTCCTTCATTGTACAAAGTTGAAAGGGAGGTGACTTTTATAGTACCTAGGCAACAATCTAATTTTAAGTTATTATAGGCTCCATCTTTTTTAGGAAGTAAGTTCAACTTCTGAGTCTCTGTGGTTCACTATCCACACCATATGCTGTGCCTCCTCATACCTCAGCTGTGTTCCGTGTGCTGCTTCCAACTTCCACCATTCTGGGAAGCTCTTCAAGCCACTCAATCATGTCATCATCACTTCCACAGGAAGCAGCACAGAGCATGAAGCTGGGAGAAAGAGCACCAGGCCTTACCATTTTCCAAGCTGTAATAACCTGGATAACTCCTTTAAGCTTCTAAGTATAGTTCACACTTTGAAATAAATGGCTTCCATGTCCCTCATAATTTAAAATATGCATTAGTACATCATTCTTTAAGATTTAATTTAAGACCTTCATTCTCTAGTAAACCATCTCTGACTATCTTGTTCGCCACAATTGATCCTCTTCTATATTATGTTATCCTAATTACTCATAAACATAGACAAGATTAAAGGCATTAGAAGTTTTGTTTTTCTCTAACACAGTATAAGACCCCTGTTATGGTCTGGATGCAAAATGTCCTCCAAAAGTCTCATGTGTTCAGGACATGGTTATCAGGGGATGAGAGCATCATGGGAGTGCTATGGGAGGATTTATTCAATGGTGAGTTTACAGTTGGATACACTCTTAAGCGGCAAGGCATAGTTCGAACAAGTGGGCTGACAGGATGTGTGTTTTGAGAGATTTCTCTCACCCTGAGTTCTTTCTTTCGTCTCTGTGTCCTGGCAGCTATGATGCCATCAGATTTCCTCTCCCTCAGAGCCACTTTAGCATGGACTGAACTCTCTGAAATCAAGATGGCTCAGTGGAAAAAGTAAATCTTTCCTCTTTTAAATTACATGTGTTGGGCATTTTGTTTAACAGTAATATGATTAACATACCCCTGAAGAAGCGGTTTTCCTTATATAATCACATTCCTTTCTTTTTCTCAGGCTCTGTGTGCACAACTCAGTGCTGAACTGAGCTGAGGAAATATTTTAAAATTGGAATTAGAATAAATCTTCCTCACCAAGAATGACCTATTTGGGGGAGAGTGAGTACAAACAATTCCTGAGGTCTATATTTTCTCATTAGTCTGACAGACTAATGAGGAAAATCATTCCAAGTAGAAGAAATAACATCAAGTCCAAGGTAAATCAGTTACACTGAGAGATAGTATAAGATTATGATAAAGAATCGTCAAGACGTCAAACAACAATGAACACTGGGGGAGGTTGTGGAGAAAAAGGAGCCCTGCTCCACTGTTGGTGGGAGTGCAGACTGGTGCAACCAGTGTGGAAATCTGTGTGGAGATTCCTCAAAAAACTAGGATTAGCGATTCCATTTGACCCAGCTATTCCCTATCTGGGTTCCTTCTCAGAAGAATTAAAACACCACACCACAGTACACCCATGTTTGTAGCAGCGCAATTTGTCATAGCTAAATCGTGGCAATGACCCAAGTGCCCATCATCAACTGAGGGATGGAGGAAAAGATGCCTTTTTGTACAATGGAGTACTACTCAGCCACGGAGGAGGATAAACTGGAGACTTGTAGAGGTAAATGGATGCAACTCCAGATCATACTCATAAGTGAAATAAATCAGATGCACCTGTGTAGGCATTCTAGCATCTCTCCAGTGTGAGTAGTTGTAACAGTGAATAGCCAAAATGCACAATAGATACTGTGAAATGGGAAAAGTGTTCAAAAGGAAAGAGAAACTAGGGTGGGGGAAGGAAAAAGCAAATATATATATATATATATATATATATATATATATATATATATATATATATA